>CAJNDV010004703.1:60756-79668 GCA_905221635.1 Symbiodinium sp. CCMP2456 | reverse complement strand
GTAGTGGTAGCGGTAGTGGTAGTGGGAGCAGAAGTAGTAGCAACAGCAGCAGTAGCAGTAGCAGCTAGTAGTAGCAGCAGCAGTAGGCGACCACTGCTACTACCACTACTACTACTACTACTACTACTACTACTACTACTATTACTACTACTACTACTACTACTACTACTACTACTACTGTTGCTACTACTGCTCTTGCCACGGCAACTAGTAATATGAATAGCTGTATTCATATTAGTATGAATACTAGTATCAATATTGTCAATATTGTTACTCTTAATATTGTTATTAATACTTTTCTCACTACTACTACTACTACTACTACTACTACTACTACTACTACTACTACTTCTACTACTACGACTACTACTACGACGACGACGACTACTACTACTTCTTCTTCTACTGCTAATACTGCTACTGCGACTACTACTACCACGACGGCTACCACTACTGCTCCTTCTCCTGCACTGCTACGGCCACGGCTACTGCTACTCCTACTGCTACTGCTCCTGTTCCTGCTGCTGCTGCTGCTGCTGCTGCTGCTGCTGCTGCTGCTGCTGCTGCTGCTGCTGCTGCTGCTGCTGCTGCTGCTGCTGCATGCGACTGCTACTGCCCCAAGTACCGCCACAACCCCACTACTACATCTCCTCCTTCCATTACTCCGACTGCTACCACAATTCCGACAGTGGACACGATCATGACGACTGTTCAATTGAAGCCTGATGGGCACAGGTCGATGACGCAGCTGCCTCACTGCAGCGAGCACCTGGGGAGCATGCCGACATGTGCAAACGCATGCTTCTCACTAATCGCGACCCATGTGTGCAGCTAGCACAAGGCATCCCTCAAGAGAACCACCGGAGTTCCGTGCGGATGGCCATTGGCCCACTCGGAAATCGAAACTGCGAATAATCTCAGACCCTCGCTAGCGGAATTTGCTTGACGCATCCCTGGAAATTTCCGACCAGCCTCTGCTCTGAAGTCGGAATTCGCGCCTCGTGGTGGATGCTGATCATAGTGCGGGTCGCCGCGCTGAAAGCCATCTGCTGGCAAGTTCAACAGCAACGGCTCATGGAAGTCTCAAAAATGCCTTTTACACCGCAGCAGACTCTGGCCTTGGCACGGCTGAGATGGAAAGCTGTGGCTGCCTGCACAATTGGCGCGAATAACGCCGCTTCAGTGGCAAGCCTCTTCCGCCGCTAGCAAGTCTTCATCACATTGACGTCTCGACAAGGACACTGTTACATTGAAGCGCGATGTTAACGTAATGCTGCAAATGCATACGTACTTGAGAAGCGGGCTATGAAAAGCTAGAGCAGAGGACTGCAACGCAACTGACCGCAGTTTTTCACTGAGGCCGCGCAGCCCGCGCGAAGCTGGACGGCGTGGCACAAGAACTCATGCAATCCATGCAGATTTGTTTCCAATGTTGCAGATGTTTGTTCCATTAAGTTACATTGTGAAGCTTTCCTGATGGGCTTGGTCTCGAACGTAGCACATTCGCTGCGCAGGCTTCAAGGCTTCCACGCGCTTGTCGGCTGCGGTACTTGGCCCTGAAGTGGCAACTGCGCCACAAGCGAATGTAATCTGTCCTGATGGCAACTTAGCCAGTTGCTTCAGGGTCAGACGTGATGTAGGCCGACCCGGCCATGTAGACTCGGCCATGCAACACGAAGCGCAACTTAGCCATGTTGCATATGTTGCGCAGCAGACATTATGGTGGGGTCCCCCGCACCTTGTTCAATGGTACCGGGACTTTGTAGTAAAGCAATCATTTCCGTGGCGGCACGAGGGGGGGAGGGGGGGCCCCCTTCCCCCCCTTTAACTTTTGAAAACGGACCAGATAAGGTCCTGCGTGCTTTTTTGACCTCGATCTCTACTACCTAAGGGAATGGTAAACGACCATCTCCGCAAGCTCCACAGAGCTAGCTTTCGTGACATGTACTCCCGTGGTCAGGCAAAGCATCCAGAAAGGAGGGATGCCGTATTATAATTTGCTTTTGAAAGTGGCACTTTCTTCTTTGCCAGGGTACCCGAAGTTCAGGACTCTACAACAGCTCCACAGCTCCCGATCCCGCCTTCCTCAGCTTCCCGATCTTGCCGAAAGGGACCCCTGCCATGCAGTTTAAAGGGAGCTTCTTCATGTAGCGGCTAATGCATTGTGCTCAAATTCCCTTTAAATTTGCAAGAGATGTGTAGCTTCATGGCACTCTTTGTGACCTCACTAAGCAAGGTGTGAGTCGATATTTTCTGGCTTGCAACCAAAGGCCATCAACTCGCTCACCATGGCGTGAGGCCCTGATGCGTCGAAACCAACTGACGTATCCGCTCCATGGTGGCACTGGATGTTGTCACGTTCATAGCTAAGTGATCATAGACTCGGCTCGCAAACGTGTTTTCCAGCCTGTAAAGACCGCGTTCGGAACCCGAAAACTCGCCGACCACGCAGTCAATTTTGATGGCGAGCTCTTCTTGAGGAATCCCAAGGCTATCTGAGTACCTCGTGTTCGCCAAGAGAGCCCAGCCGCGGCCATCAGAACTTATTGGGGCAGCCACCTCACAATCCATGTGCCACTCAGCACACCGTCTCAGGGCTGCTTCAAAGCCTGCCCAGAGAACCTCCAAAACCTCAGGATTTGCAGCTATTTCTGCTTCTCTCTCAAAACCCAAGCTGGCGCTTGGACGACGGAAAGCACACAGGAACTCCTTATGAAGTAGCACGATATCGGAGTAGGCCAGTCTGCTGATTGGATGGATATCCGCTGCGAGCTTCATGATGGGTGCCAAACGGGTCTCGGCCAGGGCATTCTGCTTCATGGAAGGTGGCAACGCCAGGCAGCCGTCATGCTCAATCTGGTGCAACTCGAGGCCCGACAAGCGGAGGAATCTAAAGAGGAAGGTGGCATGCCAATGGGCCTGCAAGACCTCACATGTCAGGATAAGGACCAGCGACCCCTCGTGCATCAGTGGCAACTGGAAAAGTTGACCGCCGTAAACTCCGATGTACACCTTCGCCGCCGAGAGAGACCTTGCAGGGGCTGCGTTTACAGAAAAGCTGCCACCTACATCGCTGGACGTAGCGTGCTTTAAATGTTGACGGCTACCTCACTCGGCTGGCCCAGCTCTTGCCCGCGAAGTCAATCAGCGTGGCGCCCACGAGCTTGGCCAACTCCTGTAAGCACAGGAGCAAAGAATTAAGGAAGAAAAAAAGGGCCAGGACTCCGGGCTCTTTACTTCTTTTTTTTTTGGGAAGGCTTTCGGAGTCCTCTGCGCTTGCAAACACCCGGCGAGAGGCCCCACGCCGTGCATCCAGCAGCACCTCGGGGAGTGGCGTCAGGTCCTTCAGTTCCCCAGGCACCAACTCGCATGCTTGCGCTTGCGCTGTCTGGTAGTGCGCCCGGACTTGTCGAAACACCGTCTCCGGAGAGTAGTGTGGCCAGGGCCTTCCCGGCCTGCCCCCAAGCAACTCTTCGAAGCCTCCCGTCCGCGAACGTGGGTTGGCACTCAGAATCACCGCTTCAAAGCAATGAACCTCGTCTACGCCCATGAAAATGGTGGGAGACTCAAAAACCGTCGAAATGAAGTCTTCTTGAAACCGTTTCACACCTGCTGCGCCCAGATTGGAGTGCAAGTTGGCAACGGTGCGCTGGACCTGCAGGTCCGAAATCTCCTGGTGGGCGACTCGCGCAACCACATCGATGAGTGTATCATCAAGGAGGAAGTGCCCAATGTTTGCACAATCGGGGCAGCGCTGGCTTTCAGAATGGCCGTCGTGGACAAACCTGCTGAGCCCCGGCCAATGCTCATCCGCCGTCTTCCAGACATCTGCAAACTCCTCCACAGGGATCTTCAATGATGGCATTCAGGTCCCATGAGTCATGATCCTAAATGCGCACAAGACTGTGGCGGGAGCACGATTGGAGGCGCTCCCCAAAATACTGGACATTGGTACGCCGCCGCTGCGTGTATTTTCGAGGAATACATGTGATTTCTCGAAGTTTTAATCCAAATGTTTTCAAGACAACTGATATTTATTCGGATTATACACAAAACTCGGGAACATGCAGTAGTTCTACCGCAAACACTCACCGCCACGGCGTACCAGACTCTATCCAAAGGGATGCTAGGAGCTTCTGGTGCCAAAGCAAAGCTCTTGGCTCGATGATATTTGAACAAGACAAGTACTAGTTCACACTCTCCTCAGGACAAAGCCTGGCCTAGCAGCACAATCAGCCAAATGAAACTGTTCATCAAGGAGCATGGCCAGATAATGTCCAGAGTGCGAGGCCCACGATGTACGGCAAAGGAGCTTAGCCGGAACCGCACTCCACAGGTGTTAAGTCCCTCAGTGAAGACCGGGAAAGTAACATAAGTAACATAACGATCAGAGATAATGTGGTATCCATGTTCACCCGTGACTGTGGCCTGTTCGTCGGAGCGCAAGCGCAAACGTAACGTACTGGGGGGTATACATGCATGCATACATACGTACATTTTTGCATATATGTACATACATACAGACATACACGACATGTGCGTGTGTGTAACTGCACATGCCCAAACACGACGCTCCGTCTTCATGTGGCGTTGTCCTCGGCCGTGACATTCCTTGCAACGAAGCGGTGGGCTGGGTGGAAGAGTCCCGTCTCCACGAGCTGGTGGAAGACAACTTCGATGCGTCGTCCCGTGAGGACCGCGGCTGGAACAAAGGGGCTGTGGAACTCCGTTGCGGAGGTCCGATCTCGGAGGCAGACGCCTCTCAGCTGCAGCACGGATCTTCGAAGCTCCCCTGTGGCGCCAGGGAAGACCGGGCGAGCTTCGCTCTTCACTGGGGCTGGGACTGGCGGCTTTCTGTTTTCGACTTCCAGGTCTCTGAGGGTGCCAAGGGCACCACTGGAGAGACGTTCCAAGGTTTCCACCTCCTCCGGTGCCAAAACGGGCGGAACCTGGCCCAAAAGCTGATTCCACGTGTCGACCAGGGTGGTGTAGTGTGTGTTCAGGAGAAGCTTCTGCTCTCGAAGCGCTTGCAGGCTGCTCTGCACTTGCCGCTCCTGTCTCCGAAGCTCAGCCTCCTTCTTTACCAAAGCCGTGGAGGCCTCGATGAGCCCCTCCCTTGCATTGGAACTCTGCCAGTCCGACAGGAACCAAGTCTGGATCTGCACAGCCATGCCTTGAACCAAGAGAGCCGCTGACACTTTAACGAACCCGGCAATCTCCGCCTCGGGCGAGGAGATCTGAAGCATCTCGACGCAGCGAGGCTCCTGCGTCACCATGAGGCAGACGAGGTATGCCACAGCCGGAATATGCTCTTCCGAGCAGGTGCCGGGAACGCAAGCGTGGATTTTTGAGTCTATGTTCCGCATTGCTGTCCATTCTGTGAACTTCGACTGGATGTCGCCTTGATCAAACTGCAGCGAAACTTCGAAAAGAGAAGATAAAAAGTGGATGCACTTGGGCAAGCCAATGCGTGGCCTCGTTGCCGATGCAACCAGAATCTGGTCCGTGCAGTGATCACCCACAGCCACGCCAATTGCATATAGGAGCAGCAGAAACAAGCACATGGACAGACTCTGCCGTCCGAAAATTAAGAAAGGCGGCGTGGGGGCTTGAGCACAACGGGTCTTGTTGGCGCGCAGTTGTGCTCGTTGTCATGCATCTAACTCCGTACTCCTTGCCCACATGTCGGCCAGAATCCATGATCAAGCTTCAGCAATCCGAAGCTTGCTGTCACAGTTTCAATCAATGTAAGCTTCGGAGAGCTGCCTAAACCTTGAGTTCAACAGGTTTCGATCAAGTGTGGAAGTCATGAGTGCAGTTGTGGGGGGGTTCAGGCTCGCTTCCGAGCACTTCCACAACCCCAACTCCAGAAGACACGACCGAATGCGTCGACAGAGCCCAGAAGCTCGCAAGCCCAGCGAGTCTCAGTCCGAGCCCCGCAGCTGACGAGCCTCGCCTCCCTCAGTGGCCAAGTGGATCCGTGGATCATCCGGAATCCTCGGCAGCTGGGATCCCTGTCGCTTTCGGGGTGTCTCTCTCTCTCTCTCTCTCTCTCCGGGGCATAGGGGCAGATCAATGCCCCCGGGCGCCAGGCCCACCCAACGGGCTGTCTCGCTCTCTCTCTCTCTCTCTCTCTCTCTCTCTCTCTCTAAATGTCGGGGAGCGATGGCATGAAATCACGCGATTGCAGAGCGTGGCCAAGCTCCCCGGCCATGGAAGCTCCGCGCTGGGCTAGCACCTCCAGCAACGCACTTGGATGTTGCGGCGAGGCTGAGGCTGAGGCTTGGGCTGCTGCAGCTGGTTGAGCGTCCGAAGACAAAGACGACGAAGGCAAGCCACTCCAAGTCACCCCCAATTCTCTCTCCGACGCATCCCGAAGGGACCTGGAGAGACTTCCTCCGAAAGGCCAAGTCACGGAGGAAGAGCCGAGGCTCCTGGGAAGCAAAAAGGCAGACGCACTGCAGCTCTAAGCTTGCAGCGCCGCGGGCCTCTTCATCAGCCCGTCGATGCCAGCACTCCGGCACGACAGAACCTCAAGTAGAGAGCCCAAAACCCGACCAGGATCTGCCGTCTCCAACGTTTCTCGACCGAAATCACGAAATCCCAAGAGTCCCAAGAGCAGAACTGCCCTGGCCTTGGGGAAGTTAGCGTGGTGCAAGCGGGCCCGATCGCCGGCAGCAGCGCCCTTGGGCAGTGCGAAAGGGAATTGAACTGCGGGAAGCTTGGGATGGCTTGGGATGGCTAGGGATGGTGGGCTCTGGAGGTTCGACTACATGTCTGGGATGGCTACAACTAGCGACCAGCGACATGAAGAACTGCGTTCTGTGCAAAGCCCTTCAAGCGGCAGGTGTAGAGTGCATGGACACGCCACAACTGGCATTCCGACATCCCCTTCGCTCTTGTGCACGAGCTGTTGTTGGGAGTTACAAGCAGGTCGCTCCGCGCCCGAACCGTCCGAAATCTTACAGATTCGAACCCTTGCGCCATCGCGTCCCTGCACCGGCACGGCATGTCTCTCTTCCCACCCGAACATTGACGTTGAAGCAAGTCCACACCCCTCCTATGCTGTATTTCTGTGCCAGCTGTAGAAACATCTGAAGCTTCTTTACGACACACCCCTGCGCCTGCAAAGGAAGCTGCCAGTACCCAGATGAACTCCGTGAGGATTACGGTGCCTTGTGCTTCTCTTGCACTGCCTCGGAGTGTGCAGGGACACAGCTGCAGAGTTTGCAGCGGTGCGCGGAGTTTCCTGGTAGCATGTTCCGGGCACCAGAGCTTGCATGAGTTTAGCACGAGCATGCAGAGGAGTCTGTGCGAAGAGTCTGCCACGAACATTCTAGAGTAAGTACTGACTGGAGGCTTCAGCTAGGGCCTGGAACCTCAAAGACCTCGCGGGACATTGGGACGGAGCAAGGGTGCGGAAAAGCCAATGCTTTGCGGTCTGGGAACCCGACACACTGGGACCTCCCATCCTACCAGCGATGTCCCATCCCACGAGGTCGTACGGACGATGTCCCAAATCCCATGCTGTCAAAAATCCATCGTTCCCGAACCCCACATCACCTTTCTACCACCAATGCGACTCAGACGAGCCGCATCCCGAAAGCAAACCCTGAACCCAGAAAACCTCCAGGTTGCACCAGAGACAGCAAAGGTAGGTCACCGTGTGAGGGGTATGTGCGTATCTAGATGAAGACACACCCGCACACACAGGAACACCGTCAACAAAAGCTTTAGCCTGGCACGGTCCAAAACCTATCGGCCTCTCTGCGACTGAGCCGCGAGATGCTGCGAGGTCTCGAGAAGTCCTGGGACTCGCCGAGCAAACGCTCGCCGACCTGCACATGTTGGCGTGTTCCTTCCTTGCCCGAAGTCCTTCGCCCACGAGCGGGTGCCCAAGTGCAGACGGTCGGTGTGTTGGGGCAGTAAGAAGCGAAGGAGTCAATCTACACCTCGGAAGGCGCATGTTTTAGTACTGCTCCTCCAGATCGTAAACAAACATGGTAGGTGGCCTAAGTTGTTCGTACCCAGTCCAACGCTCGACTGAACCCAGCTTTCAGAAGCCAACCCACGCAGAACCTTCTCGCCGTCTCAGGCAGTAAAGTAACCCTCCTAGTCCTGAGCTCCACGGCTCACAGCTCCAGACCAGTAAACACCACGGACCATCTTCACAGCCGATCCCCAGCCCCAGCATCCCCGACCTCACGGCAGCTGCAAGCACCTGGGATTGGCTCACGCGGGCAAAGTCTGCACTCTCAACTCCTCCTGATTGTCCTGAATTAAAGGACATCTCCAAGTGGCTCTCCAGTCATTTAGAACCGGGCCTCCCACGCACGCCTTGATGTCACTTGGGCATCTGGGTCTTCGCAGAGTCGTTGAGCGTCGTGTCATCTTGTTCATTTTGGCTGGGCCTTTGCTTCCTGGGAATCTGGCACAAGTTCTGGGCTTTGGGCGCGGATCCAGAGACATCGCACTCCCGGTCCTGCAGAAGGCTCCCTGAGCATTGCATGGACTTGGGCACCTCGTCTGGCTGGAGTTTGGAACCCTCGCACACACACCTTAAACAGCAGGATTCCGCAGAGTCCCAGGTCCCAGCTCAAGCGCTCGAGTCTGAAACCCCCCGGTCTCGCAAGACACGCGAGAGCGCCGCGACAGATACCACACTTCCCCAGATTGCTGGATGCAGTGGCAGACACACACACACACACACGCACACACAATCAAAGCGAGGCAACCTACAAGATGCTGCAATTTCCGCATGGTCCAATCGACATGTGTGGCGATTCACAAACCGCCTGTGGGAGAAAAACCAGAAAATCCCGGATCTCGAAACAGACGCCCCACTAGAACAAGTGTGGGGTAGGGAAGAATGCGCCTGGCTCGCCCCTCCCAAAGCCAAAGCAAGACCCGGCCTGCAGCCCCCGAACCGAAGAAGGGAAAGAGCAGAGGCTCCTGAAGAGCACGGCGCGGGCTTCACTTCACGCAAGGAGTGCATCGGCGCATCGGCGTCTCCTCCTCTGCGTTTCCTGGCCAGCCAGGAAGGCCCCTCAGCTCAGCTCAGGCTGGCCTCGGAGGCGGGGGCGCTAAAGCCGGCGCTGCCGCTAAAGCTGCCCCCCTTTTTCCCACCGAAGCATCAGAGGCGTCTTCTGCGTCTTGGCCTCCTGCCTGGCCACGCCGAGGCCGGGCCGTCGCGCGGGCCGCGGGCCACGCGAGGAAGGCCCACTGGAGGCGCTTCCGGGCTTGGGAGGCACAAGAGCAAAGTTGGACTGATGGCTTTCACCTGCACCTCAAGCCTCAACATCAGCGTGCTCTCGTGAAGGGCTCTACTCTGAAGCCGTTGAGAGACAACGCAAGTGCTGCCGGGCTCGGAACCTCAGGCTCTCGGAACCACGGCGAAAGTGGCAAGACCTGCAACAAGACTTACTTGGAGTGTCTCGGCTCGGAGCTCTCTTCAAGACAGAGCGGAACACCAACTCACTCCCGTCAAAGCCAATACACAGAAAGGAGATGCCTGTCACAGACGAAGCCACGAGTCCCGGGAATCGAACCTCGTCTTAAGTTGATAGGGGGTGCTTGCTTGTTATTTATAGCGTCGAGAACTCTAGCTTCAGGTTTGAGGCACACTGCCCGCGCACCTGGTGATTGGGACCTGGTGGAGGGCTTGAAAGTCCACAGACATGGTGGGCCCCCGCAAAGAGAGCTTCTGCTACACTGATGTTCAGCATTCGAGGATGGGTGGGATCACACCTGACGGGGCGAAGGTCCCAGAGTTCGACAAACAAATTCACAACTTGTGCCTGAGAGCCTGTTCACTTGGGGGCCGCCGCGTTCTTCCTATTTCGCCATGCGAGCCTGACGCAGAGCCCCTGCGCTGAAACTGCACGGACCCCGAGGCGAAGCCCAAGCTCGGCACCACTGGATGTCGTGCGAGGGCTTCCTGAGACAAGAGACACGGCGGTCAGGTTTGCCATACCTACCAAGGACAATGGGTGAGGCCATGCGGAAGGCTACACAGATATCTCTCATTCACGCATTTCAACCAGCGGCCAAGTGGACACCTCACGATCCCAAAACAAGCCTCAGGCCAGTGACCACCGCTTATAAAACTTTGAATGATCAAACCATACAGCTGTCAGGAACCAACGTCAGAAACCCACGAGGTGCTTGACTCATTCAGTCACCCATTACATTATCTGGTGAATTATACGAGAGCAGAAGTGCTCACAAGAGAAACATCGAAGATCATCGAAGATGCTGCGTTGGATGTATCTCTCACCGAGAGGGGAGGCGAACTGCTAACTGAGGCTTGCGTTGCCACTTTGGCGATTGCTGGCACGTCTACCGAAACACGGAGCAGGCGCGCTTGCCCGAAACCTTGAGACCGAGCAGGAGCCTGTGCTACTATTAACAATACCCTGCTCGCAAAAAATTGCTGGAGTTGATTTGACGGAGGTACCGGTCGCAAGCACCTATTCAGTCAGCGAATCTAGCGCCATGCTTCCTGCAGAAAGCTTGGCCAGCAATGACGTGAGCTGCGCAGCCCTTGTGCTACCGCGGGCGTTACCGAAATGAAATGACAAGGCAGTGCAGATTGCAACACACCGAATGAGACATGATCATCAGGGTCCAGACAAACAAGAGTAGCCCCAAGACAACATGTGCTTTCCCTGAAACAGACATCGGTTGATCGGCTTCGTCGCGCAGCAGCATACAGGGGCAAGGGTGGATCAGGACGCAGGGCATGATCTCGGATCAGACACGGAAACAGGTCGAATTACGGTGTGGGAGCGGAACAAACGCTGGTCCGCGGAGGACCCCAAATCCACCAACGCCCGAGCATCCAGACCATTCCAACCATCCCAACCGCCGACCCGCAGCCATCCCAACAATCCCAACCATCCCAGCCATCCCCAACATCCCAACCATCTTAGCCCTGGCGGGTGCCGACCCCAACCCCTAAACCCTCAAACGCCTGAACCCCTAAACCCAAAAAACCTCTCCAACCCCTAAACCGCAACCCCTCAAACCTTTTCGGGTTCCACCAAAACCTCATACACCCCTAAACCCAAAAGCCCAAACACTTCAGATCCTTAAACCCCTCGAACCCGTAAACCCCTCGAACCCGTAAACCTCTAAACGCTAAAAAGCCCTAAACCACCACACCCCTTAAACCCCAAAAACCTTCAAACCCTAAACCCCTAAACCCAAAACCCTTCCAACCGCTCAACCCCTAGACCCGAAAAGGCCCTAAACCACCAAACCGCTAGACCCAAAACCCCTCAAATTTAGATCCCTAAACCCCTAAACCCAAAACTCCGACACCACCAAACCCTTAAACCCAAAAACCCCTCAAACCCCCCCTACACCCTAAAAGGCCCTAAACCCCAGAACCCCAAGCCCCTAAACCCCTAAACCCGTCAAGCCCCTACCCCGAGCCCCCTAAGGCCCCACACCCCTAAAACCCAAAACCCCTCAAACCCCTAAACCCGTCAAACCACCACCCAAACGCCCTAAACCACCAAACCCCTAAACCCAAAACCCCTCAAACCCCTACCCCAAAACCCCTAAACCACCAAACCCCTAAACTATAAACCGAAAATCCCTCAAACTCCGACACCCAAAAAACCCTTCAAACCCCTCAAACCCTAAGAAGCCCCAAACCACCAAACCAAAACCCCACAAATTTAAACCCCTAAACCCAAACGCCGAAACCACCAAACCCTTAAACCCCAAATCCCTCAAACCCCTAAACCCTAAACGGCCCTAAACTACCAAACGCATAACGCTCTGGGTTGATCTCGTTGCATCCATCAGAGAGTGTGCTGTGCTCCCTGTAAAACCGCAGCCACCCTAGCACCAAAACACCTTGCAATACAAAAAATGCGTGTACATGTCGCTTATGGTCGCTTCCTTCCTCGCTCGGCTTCTTGCCACAAAGTCTTGGGTCGTGTTTCCCAAGCATTGACCCTCCAACGTAGCCTCTCCCAGTCCAACATCCGGATGCGGGCAAGTTGCTAAACTTGACGTGGCCGCCTTGATCATGTCCACCATGCTCCTAGGAGCTTTGTGTTCTTGAGGGACACTTGCTAGGCACAGAAACGAAGAGCTGGACGCTCAACATCCCAGCTTTGCTTCATGTCGACTGCGAACCCTGGTATAAGTTCCAATCTCGTACACTACTCCGAGAGCCAGCAATCCAGAATGGCATCCAAGCGTCAGAGCCGCTGTCTTCAGCCCATCATCTGTGCACATCCTCAGAGAACCGCAGTGGCTGCACAACGATGGTGCTTCAAGCCCCAAGTCTGTCGTCGGGTGCTCAATTGAGCACCTTGAACTGCCACCGCGGTTCTGTGCCCACTGGTAAGCAGGACTTCTTTCAAAGGACGTGGGCGATGCAGGTCGATCACTAAGCTCCAGTCAGACCGCCATGAGCCCCTATCCGATCGGATCGAAGCCAGATTCATCATTCCAGCTTTGATCCGGCCAGCATTCAACAGCTTTGCCTCTCTGGTAAACAAGTGCTCCTGATCCTAGAGCGCAAAAAGATGGCATGGGGCGGGCACCATTTTTGGCAAGGTATCATTCTTGAAGTGCAACATACGGCATAACGAGGCACACATGGATGCAGACGTACATCGCCTAAAGAGCTGAATAGCACGATCGCCGACAAGGGGAAGGGGGATGAATTGCTGTCTCTGCTGGCGGCTAGCGGAGGTTGTGGAACACGAACATTGTGAAGCTGCGTGCGTTTAGAGGCTGTCCTCTTCCTCCTTGCCACGAATGAGCAATGTCTGAGTTGACGAAATCTCTATGCTTGCACGTGGTACAAAAGGCCAGATGGGAGAAGTTCGGGGCGAGAGGCATCTCTCCTCTCGCCACACACAAACTATGAATGAACTCGCCAGGCGAAAGAACTTGGACTTGACGCAATGCCCCGATGCATCCCTATCTGTTTTTGCAAAATCTTATTAAGCCTTTTTGCGATCAGACACAAGGCGTTTAACACCCTCCTCAGTTGTCCTGTAAGTGCTGGGGGTCAAGAGACGCACCGTGAAGGAGCGTCCTCCCAGCAGAGAGCTCGATCTGGAGTCCTCTTCCATCCATACATTCCATACCTATCTAATTATTGGAAAAAGGAAACCGCTTCGCCACACCGGTACAGGACAGTTCCCAGCAAAAGGCAGAATCGGCGAAGCTATCACCCGTTCCAACTCGGGTGCGCCAAAAGGTAGCCGACATAGAATCTGGTGGGCGGGTCCGCGAATTACCTGCTAAGTCTAGAGAACACATCCCCCACCCAGGAACCGAACAGCCTCATACCTGCACTCAGGGGCCCCTGCAGCAGCCACGCAGGTGCAAACGCCGCGCCGTGATGCCGACCATTAGAAGGAAGCCTGCAGGCTTGCTTCAGCTTGGGTAAACGGTGTGAACACCCCTCAGTCGCTGCAGCAGTCACTGCAGCCTTTCGAGCGATGTCATCCCGCACCTGCTGAAACCTGACCTCTATTTTGACGTGCTCTGAGAGAACCGAGAGATACGGGCTGTCTGCAGGCTCAGCGGGCGGGGGGCGAAAGGCGAAAGCTGAGGCCTCTCCCCGCCAACTCTAGGTCCACGCCACACCTCAGTGTCAAAACCGCGCCAGCCAGCCCAAGGAAACCCCGGGTTGCATGTAAATCATGGTTGCAACATCCTGTCGCTCCGAAACAAGCCCTCGCAGCGCTTCAAAGTCGCCTTCCGCCGTCTGCGTCTGACTTTTGCTGCTCATGTTTCCAAACCTGCCCAGAGGTTGTGAGCCAGAACAAACAGCATCCCGGCCTGTCAGCTCTCGATTCTGTACTCTACGTTTGTCACTCACCTGGAATTTCACGAATGATACCGGAGGGGGCCAGTTGAAAATTGTCTCTTTTGGAGTTGACAGCCTCAACACCTCGAAATTCTTCTCTTCCACAAGGCCAGGTCTAGTGGGTCTGGTGCTAGCCTTGAAAGCCGGAGATTGGCAGAACTGTCCCGGAGTCCGTCTCTTCTTCCTGTGCCTTTGTGTAAAAGCCTCTTTTCGCAGGCGATGCTTCTCTGGAGTGCGGAGATAGCTAAAGCTCACGAACAGCGACGGATACATGTGTGTATATATACATACATACATACATACATACATACATACATACATACATACTGTGCAGGATAGAAAACAACGGCGGCATAGCTTGAACAGAGTTGCCCAGCTGTCATCATGCTGGGATGATTGCTCTTGGGGCAATGGCCTCGAACCATGGCGACAGAGGGCAGCAACCAAGACAGTTTCTTCAGGGCTGCTGAGGATGTGCTGCGGGATTTCGAGGATCAAGCCACACAATGTTGCGGGAATTCTTAGACCAATCAAGACTGGCTTGCACCTGAGCCGAAGCAACAAGCAGGAATACTGACACAGACTCCTGGAAGTAAAACATGATCTGATTCAGCTTCTGCTAGACACGATGGATGTGAAATCCAGATTTGAAACCTCTCAGGACACGAGAGCGCGACAGGACGGACACGACATCGCATGAAGACGACGCTGAGATCAGGCCCTGATCACGCCCTCGGGAGCAAAATGAGAAAATATGGAAGGTGCAGAGACGTGGCGACGACACACTCTTTGGCTGCAACCCACATAGGCAAAGCAACAGCGACATTCCGTCTGATCTAAGCTAAGATCAGTCCATGGTTTCAGCCCTGCTGGGCCGGGAGCCTCCAAATTACAACACGATGCACGATGCGACGGCGAGGCAGCACAGCCCAGAAGGGGCTGAGATCACGCTCTCCAAGGGGCGTGGAGATGTGATGTGAAAAAGCAATAAGTTTGTGCTGCTGTGAACCCAGACACACAGACGCACGGACGTGGGGCGACCAAAATGACACCTCACACATTGCCATGTCCCAGATCCGCATCACCGTTTCTGCCGCACGCCTGTGCCCCGCACCAACAATCCTACGTATATTTTCCTTCCGGTGGATACTTGTCCCGGAAGTGCCTCTGTTTGGGGGGTCTGGTTCCTTTGTGGTACCAGCAGATAACACTTCAGAGCATCCTCTGTCGTTCGGCCAGGCTTCGAATCAGCAACCCCCGCCTAAGGCCAGCATTGCAGCATTGCACTTACGATGATTTTGGTTGTAACTCCAACGAGCAATCACCCAGCATAGCTCTGTCGGGGCTTTGCCACGACACGCAAAAGGGACGGCTCCGCACCAGCGAAGCATGCTCACATGCTTGGGTTCCCGCTTTTGACCTCAAGTCTGGAGCTCCGGGCTAGAGAGGCTGATGTGGTGCCCAGCGGTATGCCCGGAGCCTGAGTCAAGCAGAGCTTTTTGGCCCAGAGAGACTCAGAGACTCAGATCCCAAGGCCGTAAGAGCGGTACTGTCTCAGGTTGCCCACTCCGAGTCCGCCCTTCGTGAGCTTCAGGCCCAGCGGAAGCGACGGATTGCGCGGCCGGGTTGGCCACCGCCAGGTCTTGGCCTGGGAGCGTGGCCCTCCCCCCCTTGGCCCCTTGCGGGCCCTCTTTCTTGGCCCCCCGACTTCCGGATTGAAGATCACGTGATACAAATGCTCGAAGGCCGTTGTCAGGCCCTGGCGCGGTGCTGGAAAAAAAACAAGTCCGAAGCGGAAAGGGTGGAGAGTCGAAGGAAAGCGCCTTGTGAAACCCAAAGAGCCTGCGCTTTCCTTCTGTGTCAGTGATCTCCTGTGCGCGGAAGCGTCTACACGGGATTGCAAAGATCAGAGGCCGCCCCGCTCCTTCCAAGAAATAAACTTGGTTCCAAGCAGCAGCTGGTAGTTGCTGGCACCTTCAAGTCTTCTAAAGTTCTGAAGCCGAAGTGCAGCCGATTCAAACCAGAAGTGAGACGCTGGCTGCAGAGGGAGCGCCAAGCGTTTTGCCAGAAGGCCTGCAAGAGACTCAAACTTCACACACGCACAGATATGCCCTTTTCAAGCAAAAAGCACTTAAGCCCGAAAAATCATCAGCAGCTCGACAGAGAGAGCTGCAGGTGCCACAGGCCCACAGGCCTTCGGCCTGCTCTCAGCGGCTCTTCGGCTCGCGATGTACTGCGCAAAGTCGTAGCCGCCGTAGTCGTCCTCGCAGCGGCGCGTCGCTTCGCGCGTCGCTTCGCCGCGGCTCTTCGCGGCTCGAGTGCAATCCAGAGGCCTGGCCGCCTGGCCTCGGGAAGCTGTGGAGGCCGGTCGAAGAGGAGCTCCCAGGCGACTTCGACCCACTGACAGTAGCGACCTGCCCCGCGGCCCCGCGCCCGCGTGCGCCCACTTCTTGCAAGCCGTCTTCCCACCAACCCAGGGGGAGACCTGAGGGTGTCCGCATCGTGTATCGCTCGAGGAAGGAATCCCCTGAGCGAGGCAAAGCGTGCACTCCACATCGACACCCTGCAATCCTGCCCCCACCTCGAAAGACGGAGCGGGCCGCAGAGCCCTGTGCGCAGAGACGAGGGCCACAAGCTCTCTGACCCAGAGGCCGCCGGTTTCAGCTCTGCTCTGCTCCTCGTCTCCCTCGTGCCTTGCTGGGAACACGCATCCGGCAGTAGCTCTGGATCTCACTGCCCACACGTCCTGACCTGGCACTTCTCAGTCAGGTATCTTGGGAGGAAAAGCGAAAAGTGAGAGTGTCAAACAGTCTTCGAGTTGATCCAAATCTTTGAGACCCTTTGGGCCGCGACGCGTCGACTGGCCCATTGAACCGGCGGCCCAGGTGCAAAAAGCCCACATCAGGAAAGAGCCTGCTCAGTGCTCCTTCGCTTTCATACGTGCTCTTCTAGCCTAGCCTCAGGGCCAGGGAGTTGAGCAACGCCACGAAGGACAAGATCGGGATATGCTCATAGCCATCCGGGTGGAGAATCATCATAAAATCCTCAGGCATGGCTATGTGGTCTCTAAGCCATGCAAACGCAGCGTCCCTTAGCAGACAAGGGGCTGGAAGATCGTCGTAGTGCCGTGCCACATGGTGCAAGTTCGGAGCGACCTCGCCCGTAGCCATCTCCTTCCAAAACGCGGATGATTTCAGAGGTTCCCGCGAGCCTGCACCTCAAGGCCCAAGGAGGCCCAAGGCCCAAGGCCTCGAAGAAGGGCACCACAAAGGCTCGCCTCCAAGTGCCCACGAAGCGAGGCAGAGGCGCAAAGCTCCCCGGAGGCCCGCTCCGGGCCTGAAATACCGCGCCACCCGCAGCAGCGGAGGAGGCAAGTCCAGCAGGGCGTATGGCGAGCCTCGCACGAGAGCAGAGCTCAGAAACCGCCTACGCGCTTTGCGCCGGAGCCTGGTCGCTCCGAGCCGCTCTGGAGGTCCAGCTCCAGCTCCACCTGAGACCAACTCTGATCCACGCAGGCCGCAGACTGTCGAAGTCGCACCTCGTTTTGTAGGCCGTATGCAGCCGATTCGCAGAAAGCAAAGCAGACATCGTAGATGTAGAGATCTAGCACCTCCACAGCAGCCGCGGACAAAAGTCAGGTGACTACTGGGTGAAACGGGCCGTGCCGCCGTGCCTCCTTCAAAGGCCGGGTCTCCTGGAGGCATGATGCAAGCGCCACGCACGAAGTGAAGTCACGGAGTCACGGATCCGAGCAGCGACGGAATCGAGTGACCGAGGGGGCTCCAAAAGCTCGCAGCGACGCGCACGACGCGATCCGAGGCGTGGGAACGGCATGGAACGAAGCAGGCAGGCAGCAGGCAATATGCGTCTTCTGGTGTCGGCAGTCTCTTCGGGCTCTTCTAGTCGCTGTTTTACACAAGAGAGCGCTTTGTGCCCTGTGCCTCTCTACTCTGTGACTCGAGGGTTGCTTGGCAAGCGAGCACCTTGGCTGAATCCCACGCGCGCCTTATCATAAGACTCCTCCTAGTCATATAAGGAATGCATGCACGCAAACAACGAGGGCCGGGACTCATACAGAAATGTAAATGCTGACGTGTAACCACTGTAGTTTGAGGAATTGGAAAACTGACTTTGGCACCGAATATAGTGGGACGCTTCCTTCCCAGTGAGAAGGTTCTAGATTTCCAGGTTTGACGGCATAACCATTCCAACATTCTAGATGACGAAATCTGGAGTAGTTCCCGAATTCCGAGATTTGAGGGGCCCAATCATCCCAGAAGTTGATTTCCATTTGGAATCATTCCAGAAATCGAAGCAGTCAGTGTGTTGCGACGATCTGATCAAATCATGCGAGACTCATGTTGCTACGAGGACATGGGCGGAAAGCTATAAGGTCTGGAAATGTATACGCATATTGCCGTTGTCCGGATGCAGCAGTCCTGACATATTGTGATTCGATATCATGCCTTCAATCGTGTATTTGGCTCGCCGCACGCTGGCTCCAAGCAAAGCGATCCGACATAGTGTAAAGGACAATTCGATGACTAGCATGCGCGGGACTTAACAACTATCGATCTTACCTTTAACTTNNACTTGTGGTCAGCTATCTTCTAAACATTTCCGCAACACCAAAAAAAAAATATATATATATATATTCATGAGATGTTGGTCGAATAGTACTATCTGTATATACTAGATATTGTTCCGTAAGTCAATACTAGTCTATCATGGGGCTTGCATCTCTGATAAAATGCCGGCAAAATAATGCCCGCCACATAGCAACTTCATATGTAACCCGATATTGACTGCTTGCTAGACACCAAAACGAATATTCAAACAAAAGCTGTGAACATACTAACCAGGTGTCGTTGAAGTATTCAACAAACGATCAAATAAATACTACATCCCCCTCGTCATGCATCATGTAAGTAGTAAACAAATGATACATATATATAACTTTATATAACACTCACTTGCGGTGGAAATATGAAGAAAATACTGACCACAACAGAATAGTTTACCGTTCATATAAGGTTCAAACCAAATTTACAATATTGCTTGATGTTGCA
>CAJNDV010004703.1:34629-56258 GCA_905221635.1 Symbiodinium sp. CCMP2456 | reverse complement strand
GAAAGGAACGAAACCAAAGTGCGAATTAAATATAATGAAACAAGTGAAAGCATGATTTAGTTCGTGGTTTGCTTTCGTTCCCTCTTTTCACGTGTTTTTTGTGCGTCTTTTGTTTCTTTCATCTGGTTTAATTCTTGCCTTCATTCACTTCTTTCATTCGTTACAATTAAACCAAATAAAAGGACAAAAGAAATGAACGAAACCCCAAAAGATAGGAAAGGTATTCCTGATCCAATAGATGGTAGGGAATTCCACGTGAGTCGTGCTTTTATTTACTAAATAGAAATGAAAGAAATGAAGCGCATGATTCAAGAAATAAAACCACGAGACGAACCCCGAAAAGACCCAATTTTCAAGGTACAACGAATATTTAGTGGTATCTTCTGATGATAGAAATAGGTCCTAGGATAGCATTATATCTTAGTTGTAATAGCCTTCTCATAGGATATAACCTGTAAGTTACCACTATTTATCAACTATATCTTCTCCTCAGGATACCTTTATTATCATAGGCTATCATATCACCAGGAAATACATCTAGTAACATGTGAGATATCCTAAGTCATTTTGCCACTGCCGCTCTCCTTTAATATCCTGACTGCCGGTGGTGTGGAATGAATGAGAAGTTAGAGAAGTGAACGAAATAAAACAAAGAAATTAAATGAATGCGTGCTTATTTCGTTCATCTTTTTCGCTTCACATTAATTCTCTAATACACCTATAATATAGTGAGTCTTTTGTTACTGTTGAATGAAGAGAAAAGGGTTCAGTTGCAATGGAACGAGAAAAGCGAAGAGGAAGCACGAACGAACCCTTGTTTATCTTCCAAATCAACACAACACAAGAGAAACAGTGGATGAGGAGCGTATTGCTTTTGTCTGTTTCATTCGCGCTTCATTCCGCTAACTCTTTTCGCTCACATTGCATTGCAATGAAATAAAAGCACATCCTTGTTTGTGTTCGTTCACTTCACCACTTTTCCTTTTCCTTTAAACAACACACAAATGAAACAAAGTGTAGTGCGTGGTGTGTGTTTAAAGCGAAAGAAAAAAGGGCGACAAAGGAAACGAGTCCAAGGCTGTGGCCAACACAGACAAACTGTTGATACATGAGGAGGGTAGCACATATATATATATATATATATGCACTGATCGAGTGCTTGCTGGATAAAACGATTGCTTGACTGATTGCTTGATTGATTCTGTTCCGTACTGGGCGTCCCGGACCGCTCCAGCACGGGCCAGTCCGGCCCTGCGAACAGCAAACATCCCGAAGCAGCCAGCTCTTCCGCTTTAGCATCTTCTCACCTGACGCGCTAGTCAACGCTTTGTTTCGCATGCCGCAATGCCAGTGCACATGTCTGCTCCCGTCCAGCCTGTAGATGCGCCCTCGCCTGCAGTTGTGCCCTCGCCCATTGTCATCATCAGAACATCATGAGGATGATAGCATCTGACATCGCCTGGGAGCAGTACATGAATAAACGAAACATGCTGCTTCCGAGAACGTCCCGTCCAAGCCTCGAAAACCATACCTGGCACCTGCCACATGCAAAGGCCCAGTCATGTATCCAGCACGACGGTCAGTTGTGACTCCATGAGCCAAATGCCCAGTCCAAGCCTTTCAGCAGCGAAGCGTTCCTTGTAGCAACAGGTGTCAGGCAGGCTGAAAGCTTGCAGCTCAGCAGAGAAACCACCCTATTCCTGCCCAGTTTCCAGTAAACTTCCTCTGAATCCTCCTCGCTGCAGAGGTCGAGCTGTATCAGCCAGCCCAAAACCACCAAGACATGCCGTCGAAGCAACCTGTCGCGAAGCGTAAAGACTCCCATCGCTCGGAGACGTTGCAGCAATGTGCCAAGCAAAGCATACGCCTTGCCAAGCAGCACTGCTCATGCTTGCAAAACCAGAAACTGTCCCACTCCGCCTGAGTGGCATTCATGAATCAATGTGGGCACGCACCTTAGCTACAGCTGAGTGCTGTCGCTGCAGCTTGCTGCCGCACTTGTAGCAGAAAGCCACTGCTTCTCAAAAGCGGACGGTGCTACTATCTGCGGATCATTCGGGGCCAAGCAAACTTGCTTCAGGGGAAGAGGGCGAAAATGACGTGTGTGACGAAACATCGCTGGCTTGCCAGACCCTGAAAGGCCCTAAGCCCCTAAGCATAGTCTACCCTGCGTGAGACAGCCGCCGCGCCGCCTCCAGCCGCCTCCGCGGTGCAAGCGGGTCGGCCTGCCCGGAGCCGCTGAGACCCGCTTTGCGCAACTTGGAGCAAAGGACGCCCTTTTTCAGCAAAGTCAGTCCATGATGCAACAACCCAGCCGACTGGCTAAAAGTTCTTACGGTAGCTCGCGGAGCAGCATCGGCTGAAATTCCTGACCGGGCCTCCGCCACGGCAGCACATGGACTCTTCATGGCTTCGCAATGCTACTAATTTTCATGGAACGCCGGACTTGCGTATGAATTGACGGTGCACGGTGCACATTCTCTGCGCACTTCCAGGATGGGATCTTGCCGTTGCAAACCCGAACTGTCCTGGTCTTCTGTCATGGCTGTCACATACCGGATTCAGAGAGCCTCCTGGTGGTCTTGGGAAAAAGCACGCGCTTAACATCAAAGGGCCGAAAAGCCTCAACTTTCTTGATGCACCAGGCTTCACCAGCAATGCTGCCTTTCCCTTGAACCTTGCATTGAAGAGCAGTGGGGAAGGAAGTGCAAGTGCAGCAAGCACCTACAGCGTCACGCCCGGAAGCCTCAAGCCGAACTCTGAGTTGCACGACCGCACGACCATCTTGCAACAGCGGTGGTCGGTCCATCTTGTTTCTCTCTCTTGCCCCTGATCCACGCCAGCATGCCCCGGAAGTGCTCTGCCTGGTCAGGCATCAATGCCATGTCGCGAGAGGAATGCAGACCGGCGATGTATCGTGCGAAGCCCCACCTGACTTCAGCTTCCATTTACATGGTGGAGAGCATTCCCCGGCAGCTTGCACCCTCCGATCTTCATGCATGAGACAGGCTCAGAACACGACTGCTACACAGGTTGAACTCCACAATTCGCCGATAACTAGTCACCTTAGACGAGATGCATTCCGTTTCCCATGCACGCAAAATCCGGAATCCATGAAACACACCCCAGCTGGCCTGCCGAGGTACCTTCCGCGACAGCTTCCCAGCCTCAGGATGTCCGACGGGGCGTGGTGAAATACTTGCAGACTTGCAGACTGACCGGATAAATTTTCGGAGATGTGTGGACGGTATCGATTGCCACATTCAGGTGCGGTGTTGTCTTGGCAGCAGTTCTGTGCCTTTCACATGATGCATGCGTCTGGTCGAAATCAATCTAGCTCTCTTGCCTGCCCGCGTCAGAACATGTCAGAACATCGCAATTTTCTCTTGTGGTCTCTGAACCTGTCATCCAAACCATTTGTCGAGTTCCTCCTTTCTCCTGCACCGAAACTTCTGTCATGCTCTATATGTCACCAGCGATTCGTCTGGGAGGTGACGTTGCTTCTGTCAGTATCTAGATGTCGACTACCACTTGTCTGATACAGCTACTGCATCTCTTCTGGTAGCTCCTCGACTGACATACAGTCCGACCCTGACTGTCGGACCAAGCGCAGCCACATCAGCATCAGCCGTCCACTGCTCTTGCCTCTTGATTGCCACCACGGCCGAATGAGGTGTTCCTGCTGCCTACATGTCGCTCTATTCACCGTCACAAAGACATGCGAAACGCTCACTTCAGCGTTAAGCCTTTAGTTTAATCATGTTCCCGGCGCTGTGGAAAGCCTCGTTGAACGCTTCAGTCTGTGATCCTGGTTCAAGTTCTCTCGCGTTCCGTGGAAGGGTGTTTCGCCACATGATTCATGTCCACTCACAGATTCTTCTCTCGAAAACAACTTAGTGCGACCATGCGGAGCCTACCCAAGCCGAGCTCTCTCAGCTTTTTTGAACAAATCCGGGTCATGTCCATGTTAATGCAGCGACCCCGGGCTCTGGGAATACAAGCTGGACACGTCAGGTCAGCGTACGTTCGTTCATACAAGCCGTTCCGCTCTTCGAATCTGCGTCTGAAGCAGATTTCATACCGAGACTTTGGGTCCCTGAAGGAGGCTTTGATTGTCATTCCGTTCGCTCCATGCTTTCCCATCAGTCCGTTCTTGTCCTTCGAATCGTGCTGCTTGCCTCTATCGAACACTCGGCGGAAGGAAGGAAAGCAGGAAGGAATGCAAAAGGCTGGCACTTTGCCGAAGAAGTCAAAACCTCAATCTGTGCTCCCACAAACCTGCGACTTTCACAGCCCTGCCAAACTCTTCGAAGTGTGCCATCACCAGGCGACCGCTCCAGCCGCAAGCGAATCGTCGACTCTGGGCAGGAGCGCGCGGATGCACACAATCCAGGACAGAGGCTAGAGGCTTTCGGCTTCCGCTTCCGTAGGGGCCGCTAGGGCACCTCGAAAAAACATCCGGAGAAAATGGATTCTTTCCACTGGACACTTGCTCCTCAATTCATGCATCTCTGATGCCATCTGCAATGCCTGTGAGGACTTGGCAGACCATGCGACAGCTCATCCAAGTCAGATTTGGAATATCCTCGGGCCCCTCAACAGCACTGCCTCCAACTGCTTCGACACCGTTCGCGCTGGATCTGGAGAGCTTGGCCTTCTGCTGCGTAGGCTGGCTGCAGCTTTAAAACTGTTCAACTCTTTTCAACCGTCCCGGCCCCGGGAGCATCCCAAGCCAGAATTCCTCTGGCGAGTGGAGACTCTTATCGACGGGTCAGGTCCATGATGTCTAGAAGCCAATGGCCGCACGTGAGCGAGTGGAGTGAGAATGAAGGGAGGGAGCGAGAGCTCAGCTGAGAGGCTTGGACTCTGCAAGCGCACCACAGTCTCGTGAAAGCTGAAGTGTCGCTTCTAAGAGGATCCAAGCTCCCCCTTTGCCAAGCCTGTGCCCTGGCACGCGCCTCCTTCGCTGCAGCATGCCAGAGGCGCGGCATCGGAGGCCACGCCCCAGCGACCTGACACAAAAAACAGCAACACCCTGGAAAGAATACAGGAGATGCCGAGGTGAACCCCTTTAACTTGTACAAAGTCTGTGAAGCTCAGCTTTCATGCGTGGGGACTGCGACTTGGGAAAAAGCAGCTTTCCGGAAATTCCAACGACACACGGCCGCACCTCGCAGGAGTTTTGACACGCCTCCAAACTGAGTGCGTCCGTTGCACCCAGAGTGCCTCAGTTCGTGCGTCGAACAAACACAGCCTTGCACCTCCTCAACATCGGCAGCACCGGCTACAAAGATGTGAAGTCACCGCTCACTCTAGCCACCCAACTCCGAAATCTTTCCGAGGTTTAACAGCGCGAGCTTAACCCATGGACGCAGACGAGCCCACGCGCGGGTACGGCTTCGACATGCTCGGACGTTAGCCTAGCTGAGGAGTAAGCACTGAACTTTTTTTTTCAAAGGCTTTTTCTCGCTTCGTGTTTCGGCAACTGGTGTCTAGGAAAACTGCGCATGTGTCAGCACTCTCTAAGCGTGCGTCGATGCTAAAATGCGAGGGGAAGTTCGAAACCCGGGACGGAATGCAGATGCATCAAAAACCAACTCCCACACTCCTCTCACAAGTGGATCATGGCTATGCTTTCACAGTGGCTAAGTCTCGCCAAATAGAATGAATATTGCACAGCTGACAGGATCACACGTCCATCGCCAAGGGGCGCATGGCATCAAGCACCTGCAAGAGCGCTGCCGGCCGAAACGGGCGGAACTCAACGCAACCAACATGCCGAAGCCCGATCAAGCTCTACACTCACTATCTCACTATCTATGGCTCCCGATGTATTGTTCCAATGATGGCCTGCAGCGCTGCCACCCAGCGACCCAGAGGTGCGAAGAGATGCAGGGCTGCATTCTGGCAAGTGTGGTCAAGGTCCATTCCGCCGTGCCATCCTCGATATATGCTACATTAAACCGGACAGAAGTTGTTGCACGTCGCCAACGGGTCAACCACGCTTGGCCAGGCAGGTGCTGCAAGCCCGGATCACGGTCCTTGCCAAATTGCCAAGCCATGCTCCCAGCGTCGTGCGGCGCCACAAGCAGCCACGAGTGCGCTCAGAGCAAAGGGGCCTCCGTTGGTCAGCGGCGCGTCTGCTTCGCAACTTGGCAACGCTCGCGAGACTTGTCATGACCTTCTCGGCTAAAGCAGACTATGTGACTCAACCTCCTGAGCATCGCAAGGCTCCCGCCACGAGTCCCGAACAGTTCCTCTCCACGAATCGAGACCCCAGGAAACTGCACCGCAGCTAAGATGTACGCAAGCTCGACAGCTGGCATCAGCTGGCAGGCACGGGATGAAGTGCCGTATCACCCACTCACGTTTCTTTTTTCTTGAGACATTGAAGCGGGAATCCGCGACTCCGTCAAAGGCACAGCTCAACCGGAAGCCATCGCAATCTAGCCGCAACACACTCGCACAGACGCAGAGGCAGCTCATCAGCTGCGATCCCCCTTTTCTCAACGACTGCGGGTTGTGCTCATGTGCAGGTTCGCTTCACGCATGAGCTCTCCAGTAACTCCTAGCAGCCAGGACCGAAAATGCAGCCCTGCCTGGAAGGTCTTTGGTGAAGAGGCTCAGCGCCATGCTCCACTGGGTGGCGGAGGCACAGGAACTCCCAGCTGCGGCAGAACCTCGAAAGCACGGAGCCCGCTTAGTCCAACGATGCCAACCGATCCGGCTCGCTTGCCATTGCCATGATGTGCCATAAGGTCATCTGCCGCCTTCTGCCTGATTCGCCTGAACATACACACTGCAAGGGCTTGTTTGCCTTCACCAGCGCCCGTATGCATCGAGACAGTCTCTTGCCTTCTGCGTTAACTGCCTCTTTAAGACAGACCTCTATCCGTGACTAGGGGTGCCCCCTTCACGATGCCGGCAGAGGCGAGCAGCTGAATGCATCGGTGCGTACACGCTGCTCTTGCGCAACTTCCAGGACTTCTAGCGCATGCTGCCAGGCACGTCCCCGGTCACAGGCAGTGATCGAAGCCTTCGATGCACAGAGATCCACATCGCTGCAGAAAGCTACGGCGCGACACCAGCACAGGGCAGGTCAAGAGGTTACTAACCCTCGAGGCGTATCGGCCGAAGGCCCAGGGCCGGGCCCCGGATGAAAAGTCAGAAGCGTCTTGCCCTTCGCTTGGCATCAATTTTCCACCCTTCTCTCTCTCAAGGGTTTAGGTGCAATCTGGAGCAGGACACACCCTTGCTTTAAAGCCAATCGCAGCCCACGCAGTGCGGTCGCCGTGTGTTGTGTTATTTTCGTGCTGTCACAGTGTTGGATCATAGATCTAAACACCATGTTGCAATCAAGCCAACGTGTCCAGCCAAGCCCAGAAGCATTGCAGGTGGTGACATCCAGGATGCCAAGGGGCTCTGCATCAGCGAGCAGCTGCAGCGCGGTCTGCCTCTGCGACTCTTCGGCACAGGCGCTGATCGCCGAGTTGTGTGCGGCCGCAGTTCGAAGCTCCGCGCCGTCTGCAGCTTGAAGCAGGCAGAGCCCAAGCTGCCACAATGCCCCGGCTCTGCAAGCAAGGAGGCAGGTCGGCAGCAGAACGACATCGCTTTGCAAACGCCCCATGTCTCGAGATTCTTGCACGAGGCCGAGACTTTCTGGCCACCGCGAGGCTCTTGCGAGACGGATGGCCGCACTGAGCCCTGCGAAGCCGAAGCCGAAGCCTCGCCCTCCTCCGTCCCGAGCACGCAGTTGGTTTAGCAGCTGGAGCGTCGCAGCCCAAGCGTGTGCCCGAGCCGTAGCTGCCAGCGCGGCAGCCAGCAGGGGTGGATCCAGCAGAGAACGCTCTTCCAGATCTCCGAGAACTTGCAGAGCACGAGGCCAAGGCAGCAACGGCAGCAGGGGTGTCCAGGTGCGCTGGTCCGCTTGCAAAGCGGCTGCCCTGAGGTTTCCAAGCAGCCGCAGCGCTCGAGGCCACTTCGTGGCTCGGGCGCAGGCCGCAGCCACGCTGTTGAAGCTCACGAGATCTGGCTTGGCGGCAGCGCGCAAGGCAGCGAGGGCTAGCCTCAAGCCGAGACAGTTCTGTGCACACTTTGTCGAGGGACAGTCGCACGCCCCCGCCTCCAGGCACTCGACCGTGATGCTGCCGCGATGTTGAGATTGCTGCAGTAGGCCTGCAGAGAGCAAAGCTCTCGCGACATCGATAGAATGGACAAGCAGTGCATCGGGGTTTTGACTGCATAATTCGCTCTGAATCTTGCTCGTAACGGCGGCCAGGACCAGGACAGGCTGGGACGGGCTTGCCTGCGTAAACAAGCGGTAGCAGCTCTAGCAGACTCTCGCAGGCGACGCCCCTAGCTGAGCAGAATCTCCACACCGGTCTCACGGACCTAGGAACGATCAAGGCGAAAGAAGGGAAACTAACGAAGGCATCGTATGTATGCGCTGCTTTCGGATTTATGTTTGCAGGACGTTGCGGAACCACGGGAATGCGACGCTTGGGGGCAGGAGGGTGGGGCCAGGCCGGGAATTCTTGCAGTGTGACTCCGGGGGACAAAGCGGACCTCGAGCGAAAGACGACTCACACGGCGCCAACTTGCTCCTGCCATGCACGCCGAGACCGGCCGCGGTGGTCGCGGCGGCTGGACCTTAGTTCAATCTCTGCTCCTCCCATCCTAAAACGCTCTTGCAGAACAGCACTGAACTGCTTTCGATCTTCATTGTCCATGCCATCTATGCGCTGCAGGATCCAACTCAGGCCCGGGCCCTGCGTCTCCCACATCCAAGCGCAAGGAGCCATGCGAGTCGATGCGAGGACGGGCACCGTCTCTTTGGAGCCAGAGACGATATGTGGTAAAGACCCGCCAGCTGGCGTACAACGTGTCTTGCTCTCTCCTGAGCCGAGGCAGCACCGATATTGCACCACAACCGGCAAGACGTAACGGCCAAAGCCCAGTCCCCTCCTAGCATCGCTTGCATCGCTTGCATCTTGCATTGTGTGATGCTTGGTTTTGCACGCCACGTGGGGAGCGCATTGCTCAATTTGTGAGCTTTCGCCGGTACAATGAGCCCTTGGGGCCTCTTGAGCTCCAGACACGCACCCTGGAGTGTCTCACCTCCGCACACACCTGCCGCGACTCGGAAATTGGGACAGGGGGTTGCTGTCACAGGCACCATGGCACCATCTCACACTCCTTTTTGCCTCTCTGCAAGCTACCCGCAGAGGTGAACGGAGGGCGGGCCCTGTTGACTAGCGACTGCACTGGTTGATGGAAGTTCGCGTCGCCGGGGCTGAACAACGCCTCGCGCAAAATCCAAAAAGTGCAGTCCTGTAGTTATGACCTATCACCGGACCTGAGGTCCACATACACAGAGAACCGATACGGCGCTGTTGGATCTGCGAGACCCAGATCCTCGGTCGCTCAGAGGTCGCTCAGAGGTCGCTCAGAAGCGTCAGGAGTCCGCGTGTGCTAGCTTAGGCCTAGCTGCCTAGCTTCCAGCCCGGTTTCCGCAGCACCGTGCGGCAAAGGAACACGTACAAAGACTTCTGCATGCGACCCAGCAACAGTGTGATCTTTGATTTCTGCAACAACGCCATGTGTTGCAGCAACTCTACGAAATAAATCCTTTGAGACATAGAGACGCGGAGGTGAAGCTTTCTGCGAGGTGAAGTTTTCTCCGTGGTTGGAGAATCGCAAGTGCTCGGCTAGCTGCTTCTTGGCGAGATTTGACACTTGACCGATGTAAACGAAATCCTGGGCAATCCGCAAAGCCTCACTGAAAAGTGATGCAACCGCCTCCGCTGATTCCATGTAGGTGATCAAATCATAGGAGACGACGCACGCAAAAGACCGCGGCTTGAAAAGGATCTTTAGATCAGAAGCTCCTGCGACGAGGAATGTCCCGTGCATGCGCTGGCGAGCAACTGCAATTGCATCAGCAGCAGGATCTATTCCGTACACCTAGCAGCAGCTGTCGAAACGTGAGTGAAGGAGACGCGATGATTCTGGCTTGTACAGCTTACAATACCTTTACAGTAGCTGACAGTCTTGCCGATTTACAGCCCAGAGTCTTTTGTGTCATTACCCCCGGTTGTGATGGCCCGGATGGTCGCAAGGAAAGCTCCTGCGCCCATACCAACTTCAAGGACGCTTCGCTCCCTCAGCGAAGGACGAAGTGGCTTCAACAACACCTGGGCATGTGTCAGCCACTGTGCCCAAGTGAACGTCTCGCAGCCACCGAAATGCTGCAATGGAGCGTTGGCCGCGCTCAATTGGCGCGCCTTCTTGTTGAATATCTCGACCCACGACGCAGATGTGCCAAGCGTTGTCAACTGTCTGTGTATGGCCTTGCCGATGTCGAACTGATAAAGCCAAACACCATCAGCCCGAATTGACCCCCAACCTCGCACTTCCCCGCCAATGTCTGAATTGATAGCAATCCCACTCCCCAAACCGTAGGCATAGGTCCGATCCAGAATTCCAGTCTCCGTGACCAACTGTCCTCTGCGCGTCGGGGATGAGGCGTAAGCCACTTCCACCTCAAAACATCTGAGTTCCAGGGCAGCGAAGCTTTAAGCAGAAGCAGGGATGAATTCTTGCCGTGACCGAGCACAATACGAGCACCCAACGGTTCAATTCGTCAAAACAACCGAGCCGGGCCTCCTTTGGGCCCACGAAGATGCGTGGGAACCGTGGGCGGTATCCCGTAGCACAAACCACCGTGCTCCTGTTATGGTCATCTCTGCTTCGTTCACAAGAGCTTTGCTACTCTGAACACTTCTAGAACTGCCTGAAATGTGCATGCCCCTGTGCTCCCGAAAGTCGGTGGTCCTGGAAAGCAGCCCACAAAGCTCGGAAGAGCTGAACTCGTCACGGCCATCTGTGAAATATCTCCTCAAGAATGCTCTGAACAAACCGAGTCGGGGATGAAGCAAAACACCCCAACTCCAATCCATAAAGCAGGTCCTTCTTGACTGATGTCGCTCCCTAACTCAACACTACGTACTACCTGGCGACGAAACACGACATGACCAGGACCGTGATCACCAGGAAAAACTATGTCAATTGACTTTGTTCTTCCTGCTGTGGCCATTGACAGGTCTTAAAGTTTGCAGGATAGGCGTCGCGAGCACTGTGGTTTCTCAAACTGAAATATTGGATAGATTGAACACATCCTGCGGAGGGCGCGGCCTCCACAGCTTCGAGGAAAGTGTGCAGCTTGAGAGCTTGAAGGTTTCGCTACAGCAGGGAATTTGTAACAAGTGTCGAATATGGGGTCAGCGCCAGGCGGGTATGATTACTTGACGCCGGGCCTTTCAGACTTTCATAAATTCGAACTATCGAATTCTCAAACTTTCAAACTCGACATGGTCCCCTCGAACTTCAAATATCGAAATACTCAACCTCTCGCTCAAACTTTCAATCGATCGAACTCTCGACCTCTCGAAAAATGGAAAACCAAAACCTGTCAATCCCTCGACCTGGTACGCCTTCGCAGTTCAACCTTTGAAACTTTCAATCCTCCAACCTTCGATCCTGTCAAACTCGGAAACTTGTGCATTTCCATGGAGCGCGGCTCGAACACGGCCGTAGCTAAAGTTTGGCGATTGACGTGGAAGCAGCCACTCTAGCTGGAAAGAAACTTGAAATACTGTAGCTTGATACCTGTCACTTACGCGTCGAGATCGAACTTCGCCACAACACAAAACTCACAATCGTTGAAACAAAAATAAACCTCTCTCAAAGCTTCCAATTCAAAAACCCTCGCTGGGAAACCGTTCGCTTGCAGGACATGTTCAATGACGCTGGTGTCATATTCTTCCCGTTGCAGCCGAGACACACAACGGGATCTGTTGGCTGGCGGTGCAGACCCCACGTCGCAGCATAATCTCGGATGTCTCCTCTGAGCCCAGAGAACCGATTGATACGCCCAGTGATGGGACAAACGTCGCCGAACGCATCGAAGCTGGCATTTGCCAACCGGGCTTCTGCAGCAGAGTAAAAGAAATATTTTGGCTCTGTTCGTTGTATTAGAGTGACATTTGTGGACGACTGGTTGGCTCGCAGCATGTGAAGTATGGCCCAGGCTGTGTGGGAGCTACCCACAACGACGAGATCATCATGGCTCCTCAGCAGTTGTTGGACATCACGCAGGGCATCATAGCCACTGTAGAGATGCTTGAATCCACAATGGGACAGTGTCAATTGGGATTTTCCAAGCGGGGCCTGCTTACAACGCTGTAGATCCTCTGTGGCCCCCATAGCCAAAATCACATGTTCACCTTGCAGCTGTTGCTTGCACCCTGCCTGTTCATACATGACGGTTTGGGTCAGGTTGCTCACATGCAGGTCAAGCACGCTTGCTCCAAGAACCACTTGGCTGGCCGGAAAGCTGCGGAAAATCTCTTGCAATTCTTGGGCCATCAAGCGAAGGAAAGTCCCGACCTTCTTGAGTTCAACCTCCTTCGAGATGTTGAGTTCATGGACTAAGGGACTGCGGAGGGTTTCCGGGAAAAGGCGGGCGATGTTCTCACTGTTGAGAATGTCCAAGAAGGCAGAGCCAAAGGAGTTGCTGCTGATGGGCAATTCGAAGGATGGACCAGCACCGAGGCGGTCCTGCTTTGGGAGGTTCTCTTGATGTTAAAGGGCGTTCTTCGAAAGCTTTTAAACTTTGGGCTCTGAGATGCTCGGGCTCCTGCTTCTCTAGGATTACGACGCCTTTTCGAAGGAGTTCCTCCAGCTCGCCCACGCTGGCTGCATAGTAGAGAGGCCCCAATCCTGCCGGGCCACCTCCAACGATAACCAAGTGAAAGCTTTCTCGGCTTCCTTCCCACGGCACCCAAGCCGGTTCCGCAGCCACCTGTCTATGTCTAAGCCTTGCTAGAACAGTTCGCACAACCGACAGATGTTGCGAGTTGTTCGGGTGCAGTGCCCGCCTGTGGCAAATTCTGATCCTCCCAGGCCCAGCGCTTGCTTTCGTGATCGCCGTGGCAAACCAAAGACTGCAGCCGCGCGCCAGACGGAGTAAGAGTCTTGGATGTTTCGAACCCGTACAAGCCAAGCTGAATGTTCATAGATGCTGATTCTATTATGAAGTGGTCAGTCCGAAACCTGCTTCTGATTACTTGGTTTCACTGCCGTGGCAGAGAGTAAAAAGGTCTGAGCACGGGCAAGGACACAAGGCTTCTCGTTTATGATCTCGGAACTACCAGGCCCTCGCATGATACAGATCGTCGGCTGCATCGCGCCGTGGCCAAAACCAGCCCACCAACGGCCTGACGTTCAACGACACGGAGCAGTCAGCGGAAGAGCCAGGCACATCTCGAGACATTTAGCTCCAGGAAAGCATGAAAGAGGTAAGCACGAAAAACAAAGAACGCTTCTGAATGACAGGACTGAGCCTGACTGACTGCCTGACTCAATCACTGACTAACTGACTGAATGAGCGACTGGGTGAGAGTGAGAGAATGTGAGAGTGTGAGAGTGTGAGGGTGAGAGTGAGAGAGAGAGAGAGACAGTGTGAGAGAGACAGAGCGAGTGAGAGTGAGTGGGGCGTGTCAGGGGGCCTCCAAGGCCAAGCCTGACAACATTGAGCTGGCAGATGGACCCCAGAAGCATGGGAGGGAGTGAGTCAGTGGGTGCAGATCGTTTCCTAGTGCTTGTCCTTTTTTCATATGCCACACTGACCCTCCTCCACCCCTCCACAATAGATTGCACCGAACCTTCAGGCCCAACACCTGTCCCTCACTGCAACCTATAAAGTGCTGCTTTCCTGTGCTTGTGCGGAAAGCTGCAGAGGGCCTTGGTCGCAGGAGAATTGGACTATGCACAAGAGGGCGCTGAACCCTTTATGGATTGCCTGGTCTTCAGGGAGCGGTACTTCTGTAGCTGCTCGCTGAGCCGCATGCATGCACAAACGCCCATACCACATGCGCGGTGCGCGATGCCAACCCATCTGCACTTCCGAACCTTCTGCACGTGCCTTCACCAACAGTGTGTGCCCAGCGACTCCAACTAGCTAACGTCATCAACATGCGACATCATGCGAAGGCACAAACTGCCTCTGGCATCATGTCGCGGCTGGCCTCCGGAGGATTGGAGACAAGGCTTTGGCAATGCCATGCCGTGCCCAATTGAGCAGTAATGGCCCCATAGACGGCAGTCCACTGATCCTCCGATAGATTGGTATACTGGACAACTTCAGCGACTTGGGCGCATGGAACTTTGTCGTACGAATCCCCGCTGTACCAATCCCACTTCGCCATGCGGCTTGCCTCATCTGCATGCCCTTCCTCACGCCGACACTCCGTGAACCAATTGTCTCCATAGAGCAGCTCCAGGTACTCCGCTGGTTTGTTGAAAGTCCAGAGCACCAGCCCGCGGGCTGCAGCCTCTGCAGCCTCTGCAGCCTCTGCAGCGTCTGCGTCTGCTGAGCCGAGGCTCTTCCTCCAATACCTCTTCCGACGTGGGAAAATCATCGCATCGGAGTACAGCGGACCATTTTGGCGCGAATAGCCGCGCCTGTGAGACAGAGGAGCTGAGGAATAGGGAAAAAGGGAGAAAGAAAACAACACACTGGAGAGCTTGAAGCTGAGAAGTCTAAGGTCTTGTCTGAGGCTTGGGCCAGTGGGTGGCGTTGTCTCTGGAGCAGATGTAAAAGTCAAAGTTCGGAAAACTCCAGGAGGCGTCGCCGGGGGCGGCGTGTGAGATTCGGAAAGTTCTCGCCTTCTGTGCCTGTATATGTAGGGCCACACCGCGTCTCAACAAGAAATCCGCAGCTCGCTCGACAGCTTCCAGCCGATCCAACAGCATCGACGTTTGTCCATAAGTCTCATCCTCGCTCAAGCCGTAAGTTTCGACCAAGGATTGAACGTCTGGTTTTGCGAGCTCCAATCGAGACTCAAGCCGCATGGCCAGTGCCAGCAACAAAATCTCGACGCCTCGGTCGTCCTCCTCCACAATCGCCATCTCTGCATCATCGTCCCAAGGAATGATCGACAGGTGTCTCATGGAGCCTAACAGACCCCCACCATTTAGAACGTAGGCGATTCCTAACATCTCACAGACAGCGTGTGCAACATCCATAAGGTCCAGAAGCTGCTTGTGCTGATCGCTTTGCAACAGCGTGGAATACTCCGTCGGCATCTGGGTTTCAGCCTTCTCGAAGACTGGAAGTGAAGTCTCCGTTCGCAATGCCAGCATGCGCATGACGTCGTACCTACCCGCCATGAAGGCGTAGACCGAGTTGGCCAGAGGAGTCGGACGCAAACAAGCTGACCACCACAGAAGTCTGAATGTGAATCGCTCCGTGTACTCAACCGTTGCAGACTTCGATGCCAGAAGTGCGGCAGGCAAGGCTTGCCCAACGCACAAGTCAACTACATCACGGCCTTCTGTATGTGCTGACAGCTTCTTTAGAAGCCTATACGCGACCGTGCCAGGTGCATGATTAACAAGCTCAACTGGGAGAATGCATTGCATCACGAAGGGCTCAATGTGTTCAGCTACGCGATACATCAGCAGCTGCAGCGGCCACGTTCCACAAGTATCGCCCGATAGACTCATAACCATGCAAAGCTCAAGAGGTGGATAAAATGTCTCGCTTGTATGTGCGGCTGCTGTGAACAGCTGGGTGGGCCGCTGGGGCAACGATTGAAAAACAACGCTGGCACCGACCCCACACCAGCAGTCCTGCGCCACCGGGTGATCTGGCGTAGCAACAGCAACCGCTGCAGTGAAGCTTTTGACGTCTTCCCACGCGGCTATGAAATCGCTACGTCCGGCATCATCGAGCTTCAGGCCTCGCTCGTGATATCCCCTGAACCTGCTTCCCGGCTCACGGGAGGTCGATAACAAGAACGTCATTTTGCGTTGTATATCGTCCCATCGCTGTCCGTTGTCACTGCCGAGACAACTGGTGTCGACGCGGCCGCCACGCCATGGCCACAGTGGTCTGTCAATGTCAATTGACCGACCCAAGGCCACAAGCAGCAACAATTTGCAATTCATTGTGGCAAGATTGGAGCCGCTCTTCAACATGACACATGACTTCAATTTTGACTTACGCTTCCGTGCTGCAGCCTGCTCTTCTCCCTGGCCTCAATCCGGCGGCTTGCGTCCATCACCAGATTCAAGCCATGCACATACCAGGCCTCAAAGCCAGCGGCAATGCAACTCTTTCCGCGAGTTCACGGCCGGCGTAAAGCGGCCTATGCACAAGAAAAACCGAAATGAAAGGGTGCGACTCGGCGGCGCTTGCATGTTGGCGCATACCGTTGCAAGACATGTCGATGAAGCCTCCCGGAGAAAATGACCTGGCCGCTGAGCTTCCGAATCGCTCATAGTCATATATGCATACATACATACATACATACATACATACATACATACATACATACATACGTACACACACATACATGCATACATACATACATACATACGTACACACACATACATACGTTCTTGCATACATACACAGTGTATATATAAAGATAGATACATACATATATATATATATATGTGTGTGTGTGTATAAGAGATGTACACATGTGTGTGTGTGTGTGTGTTCGCAGGTGGTGTCTAGTATACGACTATAGCTCATGGTATATTGCTTTCCTATTGCTGGATACATTGCTTGCCTGCGTGCTTCATTGTAATCTAATTACGAACTTAGGTCTGTGTTTACTTCACAACTAAACGCACATTTGCGTCTGCAGCAATTTGGGGTATCAACTTACACGTGTGTATATATATATATATATATGCTTCGCACACATGCAGTTAGTTAGATCGAGATCGAGAGACAGGGAGAAAGACAGAGATCGAGAGAGCCAGAGCGTGCGAGACATGACAAAGTGCAGTATATGCAAGAATCTCATCAGAACTCTCCATCTCGAACGGCCCTAAACGAAATCTTGACACCTCAGAGTTAAACCCAATCTTCCAAACTCTCCATTTACCACCAATTAGACCCTAGATACCTCGTGGGGGCCATATGCCCCCATTTAAGAGTAGAAGAAGGATCTAGTTTTGAAGCTTAACACCTGGATCAACCCCTCTAAAACCTCAGCAGCTGTCTTCGTCCAAGCCCAAGTCTCCGGGGTAGTGGGTGTACAGGGTTTAGGGTTTAGGGCTAGGGTTTGGGGTTTAGGGTTTAGGGTTGCGAAGATACCCTAAGACTCCAAATGGCCCAAAACCAGGTGCTGCTTAGAGTTTATACCTGTAGCTGAAAAGACCTAATTTTGAGGGTTCCTCCGTATTGCTTCTGTTAAAAGTTCATTGAAAAGGTAGGTCTTGTGGGCCACAGGTAGACGTCAGACACAAGTGTAGGTACTGTTTGCATAGTTGGAGTCTTGTGGGCAGGGTTCAGGGTTTAGGGTTTAGGGTTTAGGAAGCCTCCCGCGAATCTCAGAATCTCACTTCCACGACTTCGTCGATGAACCGTTCTTCCAAGAGCTCAGCGGTGAGGGAGTTCACATCAAAGAGCTGGTTGATGGGATGCTCTCCTTCTCGCAACTTTGTCAAGGAGCCTATGAAATTTACTTCAAAAGATGTACAGCAAAGAAGAAGAAGAAGTTTCGTACATTTACAGCCTCTACATACCCTACCATGGTAACGTGGCCAAAGGTACTTTAAGCCACAGACAATATGAGCTTCGGGGCGTCGCGAAGGGGATACTTTGGGGAAGCCCTGACCTAAACCCTCAACCCTAAATCACAAGCCCCCCTCCCCCCCCGTCTTTTCTGGTGCCGTAATAGAAGGGTTTAGGGGTTTAGGGTTTAGGGCCCCAGTTGGATCGAGGACACAGGTCTGGCAAGGAGGCTGGGAATAATGCAGAAGCCTTAATAATTTAAATAGGGTTTTGGTGTATATTATGCTATAATCATAATCAGGAACCCCCCAAAATCGTATTGGTAATTATTTAGGCCCCTATAGTAGGCATTTACAGAACCACACTCACGGCGCATCGGAGCACGCCCGTAAACTTGACCCCCAAATACAGAGGCATACTACCACAATCTTCAACTCGATATCTGGAATTACCACATGACAGGGATGTTGACGGAACTTTACCTAAACCCTAAACTCTATAGAACCTCGCACCCTGGTCTGGAAACCGCAAAACCTCAATTCCAAGCTCTAACGGCCTCAACCCACCAACTTTTCCCTGGTTTAGGGTAGGGTTTAAGGGGTTTAAGGTTTAGGGTTTAAGGTTTAGGGTTTAGGGCTTAGGGTTTAAGGTTCCTAAACCATACATCCCCGGTCACACCCAGCACCAAACTCCCCGAACCTCCGCTAAACAAGGCCATCTGAAAATCAAGACTATGTTGAAACTGCTTATGGAACCGGAGAGAGAGCCCTTGCGAAACAAACGACCGACCACATTATGCCCGTATCAGTTTTAACTGTACCCTCGAGGGTATTAAACTGGGCCCGCGAAGAACAAACAAAGCATCAACAGCCCTAAACCGCTCAAGCCCCACACCCCCCCCCCCCCCCCCNNCAAAGCCCTAAACCCTAAAGGCCCTACGACTGAAAGCCCTAAACCCGGCAGCCTAAACCCCAAGCCAAGACTAAGTCCTAAACCCTATAAGCTCAAGAACTCCAAGGCACCCCTTCGCTCAAATGACCGGCCAATGTCGTCGAACTTGGCAAGCTCCAGCGGCGTTCGGCCATCTCAGCGTTTCTGGGTTTGGCGGTTTGGGGCTTAAGGGCTCAGGGGCCTGGGGGTTATGGGGCTCAAGGGGTTTAGTTTAGGGGGTTTAGAGGGTTCAGGGCTTAGGATTGTGAGGTTTAATAAGGGGTTTAGGACTTACTGGGTTGAGGGGGTTTTAGGTTTCAGGTTGCAGGGGGCTCAAGAGGCTTTTTTTTGCCTCCTACGTAGCAAGGACGAGCCCGCATTGCAGCGGGGTTATTCTCAAGGGGTTCAGGGTTAGGGGTTACGGGCTCATGTGGGGTTAGGGGTTTGGATGGCACGAGGCTCGTAGGGCTAAGGTTTAGGGTTTAGGGTTCGGGTTCCGCAATGTGTACGGTTTATGGGCTCGTAGTGCAACAGCACGGGTTTCGTACAGAAGAGCGCATCCTTTTTGTATGTGCACGTGTGTGTGTGTGTCACGGGTGCTCAGTGGACCTGGCGTCACGGATCAAACGACATGCAAGGCAGGTAGGTTCCCATGGTTGGTTCCAAGCCTTCACTGCTCACAAAAAAGCTTGTGGCATCCTCCGGGAAGCGATCAGCCCTAAACAGCGAATTTGATGCCTGAACTGAAAAGACCCTAAACAACCAAACCCCAAAACCCTAGATCCCTAAACCCTTTATAGAATCCTCATCGAATCTGTTTAAGGCACCCGTAGAGCAAGTTGCATGCCAAGCGACGTCGGTTGCGTTTCTGGGGGTCCGCTCGGGCGCGCAGGAGAAAGTCGACATATTCAACATTGCCGCACAGTGATGCATAGCCCAAGGGCGTGCCTGGTTAGGGTGGACGGAGCTTATAAGATTTTTAAGGCTGTGGTTTGTCTATTTAAGGTTGTGGGTTGTCTATTTAAGGTTGTGGGTTGTCTATGACCAGGTTTTCAACATCTCTAAAGCATTCACTCTGATCGGGCAACCTCCTGCAACCTCAGTTCATTTTCAGATACGGCCAGGTGCTGGGGCACCAAACAGCCCAAACTAGGTCCTATTATTGACGTCAGAGCCCAATGCCGGTGTTAGTTATATGTATACTTGGATGCTTTAAGGCAACAAGAACCCTAACCCTAAACTAAACCTAAACCATCAACTAAACCCTGCTTGGAGCCCCAAGGAACGAATGCCGAGATACTGCTGGCGTTCGAGAAGAACTTCACAAGAAACGGCGGCTCCTCTCTGCGCAACATGGGCATGGGTTTTTGTAGGGGTTTAGAGCTAAAGTTTTTGACGGCGGTAAAAAGTTCGATGAACAGCTGCTGATAATGCTCTGCTGCCATGTAGTCCCTGAAGCCTACAGTCCTAAAGCCTCAAGCGTACACACCGTTGAAGCCTGAATCTTTAATCGAAATCCTGAAACCCGAAGATCCCACCGCCAAACTTCTATAAAACCCTATACTAGACCCCAAACTTCCAAATCCCCAAAAAGCCTAAACACCCTAAATGCCTGGCAGAACCTTTATCTGTCAGTCTCTCATGCATTCATGTGTACAGGAACCTCTGAAACCAGTGTATTCATAAGAGTCCGCATAATGATTGATACTCAGAGTCACAATACTCAAGAATAGCACTAATCCCCAATAATGATGAGTTACTCATAATCATAATACTAGTCATGTACTAATCCCCAAATTTAAATGCCGAGTCCTTAGATACGGCGGAGTATGCCCGAGCCATCTGCTCGAGAACCCGGAAAGGTGTGCTGTTCGTCGGAGGCAAATTCACGTCCGCCTCAGGTGCTCTTACTAAGGGTTTAGGGTTTAGGGTTTACGGTTCAGGTTTCTGGAAGTTCGAGAACTTACGGGCTTACGGGTCCTATATTATTCCTTGTTGCCCACAATTGATGGTTCAGGTTCTATATTGGTTCTATGTGCGTGTACCTACAAAACAACGTGGGAATTAGAACAACGATCTCACGTGCCGCGTCCAACCATCCTCTTGTCATTCGAACTAGTTTGGGCTACCTGGAACCCAAGGGTTTAGGGTTTATAAGGTTTAGGGTTTATCTCACACCTGGGTTGCAATATCTTGCTTTTATCGGACCCAAACCACTGTTTCTTCATCAGTCCACAACGTGGTGCTACAGTTCCTCCTTTAGGATGCCCAGAATGACGAACTTGCCCATTTACCTATAGTCTCCATTGTGGTTCCGTTTTTTGGTTTTACCAATCTTATATTAAGGATCCTAAAAGGTAACCCCAAAAGGGAACTACTATGGGCCTATGCGCACTTCCAATCCATAACTCTGAAAGTCTGCTTGCGCCACACGGTGTTTGAACCTGAGTGCTCCACAGTTCCCCAAGACACTGCTCACTTACAAGCACAATTTCAGTTGTAACGTGATGGCCGTGGTTCTGCAAATCATGAAATGAATTCTGTCATTGTGGCATTGAGTTCGTCCGTCGCTGTCCCCCTAACAACGCAAACCTAAGCAGAGCGCCAGCCTTAGCATCGAGAAGAACTTGGGCCGTGTCCTTGGTGGTGGACTGACGGACTTATACGCTTAACGCGCACGACGTATGGATTTACGGCTAAAATTTGCATTGTCTCGGACAAGGCACACCTGAGACCCCTGAACAGACTGGTATGCTCAGCCATGTTGCGTGCAATCTTGCATTATGGCAGTGACAGATCCCTAACCCCTGTGCAACTACTACGGAAAGCAGTGCAGTTCGTGCGATTCGCGCATTGCCGATTTGGACGAAGAGTGGCCTGAGATCTCTGGTATACTGGTAACCTTTCCGGATGCGACCTAGAGCCTGTGCCGCCTGAATGATGAGGATATTTTTGGGGAAAAAACATATTCTAGTCGAAACTACTACGAGCCCTGCAGACTAGTATCACTGTTTAGCCAAGCTTCTATATTACCTGCAGTCCCTATAAACCCTATAGGCCCTCAACCGTGAACGCTAGATACTAAACCCTGACCCCTAAACCCTAA
>CAJNDV010004703.1:1029-29259 GCA_905221635.1 Symbiodinium sp. CCMP2456 | reverse complement strand
GCGGGAAGCTGTAAGCCAAAGCGCCTGTGTAGGTAGGTTAGGGGAAAAGTAATTCAGTTCGAGCCCAAGGCAGGCCCAACCCCTCCCCCCCCTCAGCGCCCACAGCGTCCCCCTGGCGAGGCTTGAATTCGCTGGTTTTGAGTGTTTAGTTCGTGTGGGCAAGTTAAAGTAAGAGTAATTTAATCTCGCAAAGCCAGTTGAAAGGCGCCCCCAGGACGAGAGACTTTTTTACCGCTTGTCACGAAGGTGATGATGAGGATAAGGATGAGGATGATGATGAGGAGGGATCTACTGCATGTAAGACTTTGGAAGCAGTAGAACACAATCATGATGGTGGTGGTGATGAAGATCTGTCACAATGAAGATGAAAACGCGCCATCCATGGATGATGATGAATCAAGGGTGATGATAATTCTGGTGAGGAACTGGTGACGACAATGACGATTCTGTGCAACAAGAATAAAGGATGATGGTGATGATGATGATAATGATGATGGTGTTGGTGACGGTGATGAAAGTGGTGATGGTGATACCAATGAAGCGGAGTTGGGAACGGATGGGGCCTGCAACGATTGCAACTTGGAAGGCGTGGGCAAAAGCGACCTGTGCCGAGGCGGCTAAAGCACTCTTTGACATCTTTTGCCGGCTTCGTGAACTTCACGCAGTGGAACAAAGGCTTCCGCTGCTCCAAACTCACGAAGTCTCACCTCCGCCCACGGCATTGTCCTGCTTCGTGTGCGGATCATCCAGCGCTGCTACCTCAGCGGTGCAGGCTTCGGGCACTGGGCAAGAACGGACGTGTTGGCAAGCTTCCCGTGCTGTCTTGAACGCCAGACACTTCTTCTGGCGCTACGAGTAGGGATCGAAAATTAGCATCAGCACGCTTGTTCACTGGAAAGCGCTTGATGATGCGTGCTGTAAGCGTCCGATTCTCGTGTTTTGCCAGTTCAAGACAGGGCAACGCAACGGATATGTACGTGTCCTGACTCAGCCGCTCAGGTGGCCACCTGGCATCTATACCGGAGGCTCGGATGCTGTGGTTTCTGAACTAAGGCAAAGAGGACAGATTCAAATCGTGTTGCACAACGGTTCTCACAAGACACCAAGCGAGATGGTTGAAGATTTCCGGGTCTAGGGCTTGCAAGCTGATTTTATGATTCGTGACCACCGGCTGCTGTGGCTCACAGGGTAAACATCGAGCACAACAGAGAAGCTTAGGATAAATTTGAAGCTTGGAATCGTAAGAGAACGAAACAACAACATCTTCTCCACTGCATCCTCCGTGGGATGTACCCTACTCCGTGGCTTCCTCTATGTAGGGTACGACTGGAAACCCCTGGACCCGAAACCGAAAGGCAACAGGTTTCATGGACAGAATTCGCTTCGACCGCCTCCAGCCCCAAGTGCCTGGCCTTCTGCGGGGGTAGGCCCTGCACCGGCTTGGGTTTCGCTCCCTGTTGTAAGCTCTAAGCCTCTAAGCTTTTCGTGGTGCCCGACGGCTTTCACAGGCTCAGGGACCTTCCTCGCGAGCTCGACGGGCGGAGGCACCCAGACTTCCACGGGCAAGTCAGGATCCTGGGCCGGTGGGACATGACCCGAGAGACGCGAGAGACCCCTCTCTCTCAAGCCACTCGAGCCCCCTGAAGCCAATCCAGACCATGCTCCAAAACCTACGGGAACCTGATTTCATGGACCTCGCCACAGTCGAGTCGAGGGTCGAAGGCCAGCTTCAAGACGTTGGCGGGTACAGAACTGAGCTCAAGGCGGGTCAGCTGGGTTTCTACACTATGCAGCATGACCTCCTGACCAATTCGAAGATTTCCAGCTTGCACCTGGCTGTGGCGGAGGCGAGTTTGCTGATGTTGTTGCTTACAAGAAGCCCAGATTCGAGCTGACGTACTCCCCCGAGTTTTGGGGGCTGTTTGGAGATTTTGGAAAGCTTGATTAAAGAGGCGAGTTGCCGAATCACCGCTGGGCAATACAATGCGATGGTCAGGGCTAACCTGCAGGACCGCGCTGCCTGCGTGCAAAAGCAAAGTCTCTGCCCGGTGGAGCTCTGGAGCCTGTCTCACCTCGCACGGCACACTGACATAGAAGCAAAGTGCGCGCCAGACGTGGCGAACAACGACGTTGATGCTTTACTGTCGCTGCAATCCTGCTGCACAAGTGCGGCGACACCTGCAGAGATCATTGACAGAGAGTTTTCCGCCGGGTCTTCACCTTCACCGATTTCCTGCCAGGAAGCATGGCTCCAAACCTCGCTGTCGTTGTCAGCCAGCCGCATCGTGGTGCGCTCCATCAGTTTGCTCGCGCCCTCTGCAGCAGCTGCTGTCAACTGGAACAACTGATCCTTAATGACACGAAGCTCCTCGACCGCATCTGCATTCAGCAAAACCACGCCCCTGTGCGAACTTGCTTCCGTCGTGAAGGCGTGGTCTCTGGCAGAACACCAGCACATGTTCTGCTTTCCGAACCAACGGAGGACTTCCCAGAAGCAGCCCAGCAGAAACAGGAAAGGCAAGCAAAAACATACGGACTGCGCAGTTTCAGCAAAGTCTTCGATGCTTTTGATAGCCTTGGCCTCCTTGACTCTTTCCTGAATCTCCTGAACAAGCTGCTCTGATCTCTTCAAGGCTTCCTGTCTAGCGTGGGCTGTCGCCTGGCATTCCTCCAGACGCTTCTGCATGCCTTCAGCTTCGGATTTCTTCACACCCTCGCTCACCTGAGCCTTTGCTGGAAACTTCTCGTACCACCACTGAAGCTTCTCATCGGAGTTGGACAGCTTTGTACAAATCTGCCTCTGCTCTTCCATCTCAGAGCGCACAGCAGCGGTCCAGTGACGAATCATTTGCAGCAGACCGCTTTTCGACGATGGAGATCCAGATCTCCGTTTGCGATGTGTCGTGTAGGTAATCTGCAAGCTGCACACAGCCGCCTCTGCCACCTTCTCGGGACTGCACGGCGTTGCCAATGCGCCCTTCGCATATGCGTAGTTCCGGATAAACTCTGTCTCCGGATGGTCCTCGAAATCAAACAAAGGAAAACGCGCGAAGTTGCTGATGCGATGGATCATGCCATCCATTTTCGCTTGCCAGATTCTGTCTGTGAAGTTACATTGACACTCCTGCGTCTGCCCCACCGCCGGCTGCAACAGCATAGCCACGGCCACGAATGGCCGGACCCCGCTGCCTTTCTCAGGGTGCCTTGGGGAGTCTTTGCACCGTTGCAGGTAATTTCTTTCGGGCACCATGGCGCTTTCCAAAGACCCGGACTGTCCAAAGTGCTGTGAACCCGTGTCTCGGATCCCGTGACTCTCTGCTCTTGCAAACTTGGGCACGGTGACCATGCTTCCTAATTTGGTGCTTCATGCGCATCCACTCCGCGCAAAATCCGAACGCCAAATCCCCCCGTGCTAAACCCTAAAGCCTCGGAGCTCGAAATCCTGTGAATCAATAACTGACCCTGAAAACTGTTAAATTACACTTAGTCCCATCACCTGCGCAAGCTCGTCTGGCAGATCCCAACGTTCGAGCTTGCAGGCTTGCCGGCATTCAGCCTAGGAGCAAGCATCGGATGGCGATGAGGGGACATCTCGGACGGTTCGTTGCACCAGTTCTGTTTCTATGGTAAACTGAGGGAGATGGATGAACTTAAAGTTTTGGCGGCGAAGTGGAGAGCCCGAGCCAGCTTTGGCGCACTGGATCCGGATAACAGCTGTCTCAACCGTCCCCAGTTCTGCCGAAGCAGCTCCTTCAAGGACCCAAACAGAGGCTGCAAAGTTATGTCCGCCGAGGCCTGCTCAACAGCGCAGCAGCCATGCTGGACCACCTTGTATGGACACCTTAGACCACGATCCAGATGGCAACCGGAGCGAGTTACCCCTGCGCATTTGTGTTGGAACCTGATCATAATATCATGTCCTCCGAATTGGACACCGAAACATCCGACCCTGGTTTGGGAGTTTTCTCGAGCTCTGTGGCATCTCAACACCCGCCCAGATTCTCCCAAGCATCTGTAAGACCAGTATTCGGAATCGACTTCGGATGGCCAATTAATGCAAGAACCGCAGGAACACTCATGGGACCGGCAGAAATGAAGCGAATCAACATCAAATGCCTGCAATGCTCACACAGCATGCGTAGACTTGTAACCACTACAAAAGCTCTTGCAGCTGCAGCAGATCCCTTCAGCAAGGAACTTTCCAATTCTCTTTCTGTTACATTGAGCTTTGCACGTGGAAGCTGAGGCAAAACAATCTGAGCAACATTGCTGCGTGATCATTGTCTTTGCTGTGTTCCGTAGCACCCCAAACAGGCTGCCTGCGCATCTGGCGACTGATACCGTAGTGACAGCAGCTAACTTACTACATTTCGCGTACCGACTTTACGGCAGTGGACCAGCAGCAAAGATCCACTTTGCAAAAGCTTGTGAATGCAGGAGATGTTCCGGGCCATGAGATTGTAAGCCCTTGGAAACCACTTTGCTTGCCAAGGTTTTGGCTTTCAGTTGTCATTTACATAGCCGCCTAGCCATCGTGTCGCTTCCATGCCACGCTACTGTCAGTGGTTTGCAAGAGAGAAGATGCCCGCATTCTGCGATGAACCAGGGCCGCTGCTTGCAATACATCATCAGTCTATGGCCGGGGGCGGGCTTTACCGGAAACGTTTGGGAGTGCAGCACACAGATGCAGCATGTTCATCAAAGCAGCGCCTATTTCTACTAGGGACTAGACATTGGGTGTAAATGGGGACGGAGATGCCGGGGATAACGACAACAACACCCATAGAAAACATGGCGTGGGGGGCAGTGTTCCGAGGCACATCGTCGTACCCTGCCGCAATTTTGACATACACTGAATTCTTTAGCGACAGATGCCTGACAGCAGCCCTGATGTTAACCAGGGTACATTGCCCCTGCAAAGCACATGTCAGCGCCACAGCCCTGAAAAAGCTAGGCTACCAGCTGTAGGCAGTGATAGCTAATGCACATTCCGGGGCCATTCTGTGCCCTATCGAATTCGGGAGCTAGCATTCCAGTTCACATAGCTGACATAGCTGTCAGCACAAGGATCCGCAGGGGAGCTCCAGGCACAGGCGCTATCGTCTCATGACGCATCGAGGCCTACCATGGGCTACCATTCGTGTTGGGAGCTGTGGGCAATCTGGGCAGTGGCAGCACAGACCGTGGAGCAGGCCCCTTGGGCAGGAGCTGGAATCTGGAGCCAAAGAGAGGCACGTTTCCGGAGTCATAAAATTCAGAAAGACCTGTGCGATGATGCAGCTTTTCGAGCTTTAAGACCGCAAAAATGCATCTGCTATTACTGATGCTACGGACAAGTAGCAAACGTCAAGCTCAGTCTAGATTCAGGAAACGGCGAATGGGAGAACGGGAGAGGCTCGCTCACGAGCTGACAAGCTGGCACAAAGTCAACCAACATCTCGCAACTGCCGCAGCTCTTTCGTCATGACACAAAGCTTTCCATGCGGCCACATACAAAGGCTATGTGCTGCATGAAGTTGAGAGGTGCTGGCCTTGGCCACATGACCAGGATACGTGGGCTTCGGAGAGGCCGTTCAAATTTCGACGTTCCATGGCTTGTTCAAAGGTCTTGCAATGGTGTTCGCAATATGCGAGTTCTACAACAAGCCATGGGTCAGGGTAGTGCGGTAGTTCAAAGATGAGAATGCCCGGAGATCTCACTTCCAAAGTCAGGGAAACTGCAGAGAACTGCTGTTTGTTTAGCGACGCAGCCATAAAAGTCTCCAGATGTCTCCCGTTCGTGAAGGCTGTGACATCTCCTGCGCGCTTCTGCACGCATGTTCTTCGGTTCAACAAGCAGCCAGCACCTTCTGTGCCGTGGAGCACAGTACCTGCAGAAAAAAGTTGCCGGATGATTTGCTTCGGCAGTTGGGCGCTGTATCACTGTATGCGCTTCGCTCCCGCAGGCTCGAAGGTACAGTCTGCTCCTAATGATGCAATCTTGGCCTCGTCTTGAATTGAGTCACTCTGGGCAGGTTTCCCCCCGGAACTGCCACACAACGGCCTTGAGGTGAGTCCATCGCTGCTTGGGTGAAATGCAGCTCTGGATTTCTCCGCAAGAGGTTCCAGCCCAGTGAGCGTGTCAGCGACTGCAGCGCGCAGGCTGTATCCGCACTAAAGGCTGGGACGAAACTCAGACTCTGCAATTCTAGTTGGATGCAAGTGACCGGCAATCGACCTTCGGGCAGCAAAGCAGAAGCCTGACATGTCTAGCGACAGTGTTCACACTGTGCAGCCTGTCCAGCCTGCGAGCAGACACTGAAGCTTTCCCCCGCGATGGGGAATTACAAACAATTCCGGCCGGCGAAGTCATGCCCCAATTCAGTGCAACAGCACGCCAGCTCTAGTAGAACTTCGCTGAGTACAGGCCGATGATCAAAACAGGGCACGAACTCACAGCAAATCTTCATCCGGCGATTTTTCGACGAAGCGGAGAAGGCTGCTTGACACAGCCGCTAGGTCAGTGGGAGCGATGCAGTAGATTTTCTTGGAGAATATCCTTACACTCGGATTCCAAAACCGAGTGCAGGCTGCTCACGTCTCCACCTCCAATAGTGCAAAGTGCAAACGAACAGCCCGAAATGACTGCACTCTCGAACTCACCTCCTCCTTGCAAGCTCCAGAATGAACTCTCATGAACTCCATCACGACCCTAGCTCTTTCTCCAAGTCTTGGCAGGCGCACACGCTCATCTGTGCGGCAAACAGCTGGAGGACCAAGACCTGGAACAGGAAGGTCATGCAGGGAAACATCCAACACCATTGCACGCAAACGTGGGGCGGGCAGCGACATGGGACTGAGTCCGTTTTCTGCCGAACTAAGCCTTGCCTGAATCACACTCTGGTTCAGCGGGAATACTTTGAGGTTTCGGCCTGGTGCACACCACGTGGCCATCGCAAATCCAATCCTGGAGTGCCTACCTGGGACGAGAGCTTTCAGTTTCGACTGGACAAACAAGACGGCAAGCCTGAGGCTCTTGGCCGTGCTTTTTTTTTGCCATCTATGGAGGACATCGCATCACTGATTCCCAGCCTGAAGCCCCGCCTTTCCCATGGTGTCGGAATGTCTCAGCTGCTGGCTGGTACATCCAGGAAGTGGGTCGCTGTGATCCCTGACCCCAGCCCCGCCGGCCGGCTCAGACATGTCCAGTGCACCAAACCCATAGCTGCCTGTGTCCTCTGGATGTCAAGCTGCTCATTTGTCCGATCCTTACACCGAGGAAAAATACAGCCCCCCCTCCCAGCGCTGCTTGACAATGGACTAGACTAGACATCATCCGTTCGGACAGCGAAGGCTGTTCATGCACGATAAAGCGACCGAGGCACATCCACGAGAGGCACCAGCCTTGCAGGACCAAGATCACTCACAGTGTTGAGTCGAGGGGTCAGCTTGAGAGTTCTGGGTGCGCAGGGGGGGGAGGGGGGCGGGGAGCCCCGGAATTTCCCCTTCGCTTGACACTTCGCCGGAGACCCCGTGACATCTTATTGGCCATGGTCCGCCTGCCGCTCTTTGCCAGGTCTTTGAAGCGCTCGGTCAGAGCCTCCGAAAGCTCGAAAGCTGGTGGAAACCCCACGAACGAAACACCAGACTAGCGCCCTCAAGGTGGCCTCTCTCACGGTGGCGAACTAGCGCCGAAGTCTTGCGCCCACGTTTGGAAGTCTTTCGGCTGATACTGATGAAACTCCGAGAATTGAAGAAAACTCAGGGCAGACTCACGGAGTGCAGCCTGGGTTCGGGCCGCACATCCGCCAGTCGGACGAATCGACAGCAACTGTGGAATTTTGAGGCGCAGATAAGAAACAGACAGGTCGCGAAAACTGCACGAGCACAGCAAGGTGAGGAACGAGGTTTGTCTTTGCAAAGCGCTGCAGGGCAAGAATAGTGTTGCTGCCTGGGCAGGACTTGTCTGCGCTCTCACATAATGCCGAATGCCCGAAGGCTCTGAATGTTAGCGATGTAGCCGATGAAAGCATCAGCCATGGGTGTATGCCTGCTTGCCCTGGAGCTTCGAAATCACCACGTTGAGGACCACCTCGCCGACCGGCACAGTCGCTTGAATGAGTCTCGGACTGCCGCTCCCTCTTCAGGTTTGAGCTTGCCTTGGTCATGCCGTTGTCGACCGCTTTGTGCTGAAGAGCATGGAAGCAATCCTCCCAGACTCCCAGACTTCTCTGCAGCTGTCTCTTCTTCTGTCTCGCGCCCTGTCTCTTTCTCTCACTCCATCACTTTTCCTCACTTCTCACTGTCTTTCTGTGCTTGTCACTGCTTGTGAAAGAAGGGCAGCCAAAGCAGCGATTCATTCACTTCGCACGGGATTCCTAGCATCTGCATTGCACCCGTCTTAGTTATACGACCAACTCGAGTTACACGAAGGCCTGTGCCAGGTGTGCACTCCGGTAGTTGACCTGCAGAGCTTTCACGAACCTCTTCGCTCTCGAGCTTTGGCATGAAGGCATCTACGACATGTCTGGCGGCATCTCCTTGCACATGAACCCAACCCGCGCTGATGCATGCCAGGCCACAAACACGTAGGCACCACTGGCAACCTGGGAAACGACCGGGTTCCTCAGTCGCTTGCATTCGCTTGCCCACCAGGCTACGTTGCAGACCCGGCGAAGATTTAGGTGTGTGGGACGATGGCTTCTGGTACACAATTGGAGCTAGCAGCGTCTTCTTCGGCACGTAAAGGAGGAAGTCGTAACCCCGGCCTCAGCGTTCTGCTTCCCGTGTGTGTGTGTGTGCGCTATGCCCCCGTGAGGCAGGTCTGCAAGAAAGTGCCTTGTGCTTTCAAGTTGCCGTGTCCGACCTCATCGAGCCAACTGACCACCTCATGAAAACAAATCGTGCAAGCAGCTCTGACAGTTCTGCACTCCTCGCCTCCTCTTGACTGGCCAGGACGTCGGGAAGATTTCGGATGACGAGGGTGGTCGCAGACCACCTTGCAAGAGTTGACAGATGTCAACTTAAACGCAAGATTCTCACTTTCATGACATCCCTGCGGACAGCATGACCAATCAGGCCCGGTTGTGGAGAGGGTCTGTTACAACGGCCATGCCAGCAGCCATCTCCCGGACTGCTCCGCCCCTCAGGCTGACACTCTGTAGTGACTCCTCATCAGAACCGAAGGCGACAAACGCTAGGTCAAGTTCAAGGTATCAATCGGACATGTCAATGTGGGATACTGCGTGAAATTGCAAAATGTTTCAAGGTCCGTTTTGCTGTGCCACCACGACTGGCGGCAGAAGAAAAAGTATGAGATTGAGAACATATCCGCAATCATGGTGAAGCTAAAGTGATGTTCGCAGGATCTTTTCGGAAATCCACAGTGTCATGTGAGTTCATGCTGAAGAAGATAGCCCTGGTACGAGAATTAATTTGGGATTTTCGTGTTGTTTTAGGATTTTTTCGATTATTGATTATTGCTTCCCAGAGCAGCCGCAGCTATGCCAACTCCCCGCATCCTGTCATGCACAGCACATCTTGCAAATCCGGCCCCCGTGTCCTATTATTTTGCACAGGGTGCTCGCTGCGCGCGTCTCCCGCTGTGGTGCGGTGCATGTTTTAATTTCGTCGTTTACAGTTTTTAAGCCCCCTCATTTGCCGATCCAGATTGAGCACACATCTTGGCGATGCAAGAAGAGGTAAAGCAAAAGCAAGAACAAGCAGAAAACGACAAGCAAACACAGGCAGAAGGCAGAAGGAACAGCGGAAAAGCAGCAAAGCGGAGGAAAATAAGGCGAAGCAGACAAGCACAGAAGCGGAAAAGCAGCGAATCAGAAAGGCGGAGAACGCAATGCACAGGCAAATAGAGCACAACAAGCAAACAAAAGCAGCAGGCAAACCGGGCCAACAAAATCCAATCATGGAAAGCCAAAGGTAAACCAATCTTGCTCCGTGCATGCCCCCACCCTAACCGCCCTCATGGCATGCACCGTGCATCCACACGCTCTCTTCCTTTTGACTCGTGCTGCTGGTGCGACGGGTCGCCGCCCTCCATGATGGGCCGTCGAAAGGCACTTCGCCCCTCAACACTGTGATCCCACGACCCTCTATCCATAAAGGAGCCCCCCCGAGCCCTGCCTCCCCCGCTTCGCTGAAACCGGCTTCACCATCGCTGAACGAGGGAAGCGGGGGCGGGGTGGGTCGTAGCACGAGCCCGGGTATCGGAGACAAATACCCCACCTTTCCCTCAACAGCCAACGCTGGAGCGACCCGGGAGCTCTCGACAGCCTACGCTGGAACTCCGTGAGTCGACTTGGGACTGATGCTGCCAACAATGGGGGATCTGGGCACCGACACGGGCAGCCAATGGACAATGTCAGGGTGGGCAGGTGGGAATCAAAGAAAAAAGTGAGGCTCCGGGCACTTGAGCACAAAACGTAACCTCCAAGCACTCAGCCGATTGTTATGTCTTACATAAATGTAATACACAACAATCTTGCTCCGTGCATGCCCCCACCCTAACCACCCTCATGGCATGCACCGTGCATCCACACGCTCTCTTCTTTTGACTCGTGCTGCTGGTGCGACGGGTCGCCGCCCTCCATGACGGGCACTTCGCCCCTCAACACTGTGATCCCACGACCTTCTATCCATAAAGGAGCCCCCTCGAACCCGGCCTCCTGCGCTTCGCTCAAACCGGCTTCACCATCGGTGAACCAGGGAAGCGGGTTCGGGGTGTCGTAGCACCAGCCCGGGTTTCGGGGGCGCACGAAGGGGCTCGGTTGCCAGCACACCAGTCAATCCGCTTGGACGGTTTCGGCCTTTCGGCCAAGTCCATGTAAGGTACGCTCGCATCGCCGCCTTGTCCAGTCTACCCTGCCTTTGTCCCAACGTCGACATGAGCATCACCTCCTCGCCCGGACAGGCCCCGGAGGAGAACCAGGATCCCCAGCACGGCATCCTGGCTGGGGGGAGTACGATGCACTCCTGGAACAACCGCACACTTTCCGACTCCCTACCCATAACAGATCTGGAACCGGCCTTGGCTGTTTTCTCTTGGCTCCTTTGCCTGTCGCCTTTCCCTCCTCCTTCCTCGGCTGGGGCGTGTGCGGCCACCTTCTCTTTGTTTGCTCCACGACTGGATTTTCGCCTGCGCTTGCGGCCGCCCCTGCCACCACCCCGGAGGAGGATCCACACCAGTGAGACGTGAGGCGGGGCGCCCGTGCCACCGATCTGGACCTCCCCTCTTACGCTCTATGCTTCCTCCAGCTCGTTCCAACACTCACAAAGTGGAGCGCTTTCAGCTGACACCTTCGGTTCCCCTCCAGCCCCACCGCCACAGCTTCGCCAACAGTCTCCTGCTCCCTCTTCTCCACCTTCCTGGCCCCCTCTGCCGGAGCACCCACCCTTGGAGGCAGCCTCACAGAGGGTTAAGCCAACTGCAGCTTCTGAGCCCCCTCCCGCTACACCAGTCTTTGCAGTGCTCATGGCCCCTCAGCCTGTCGCTGATTTTCATGGCTTCAAGCCACTCCAGAGAGAAGTTATCTAGATGAAGTGGAAATACAGCTCTGGCAGCCGGCATATGCCATCCTGGTTCAGAGGGTGTCTCTCGTGCTCGTCCCAGAAGCCCCTGACCCCATGGTGAACACGACGAGCCCTCCTTTCACCAGCTCTAAGTTGCGGTAAAAGCGGTCCACGTCCGCTTGGTCCAGCTTCGGCACCTCTCCATCGTCGCCTTGGTCAAGGACCGTGCTCATCTTGACTTTGCGAGCACTCTCGCTTGGAGTCCCCGCGACCGCCGGTGGTGGGGGGGCTCCGGCTGCCACCATTTGTTGGGCCGCGGTGAATGGGTTTAAGTCACCTAATCCCACTTTCAGCCTCGCAGCTCTCCAAAGCAGCCCAAGTTGCGTAGCCTCTGATCTCCCGCGTGGCAGTCGGGGATGCAGTCGTCCGCGCGGGTATGCGCGAGGCCCGGATTGCCGCCTGGATCGCCGCGGGCGGCACCGAACCCAGAACCCGAAGGTTGGGGGTACCACCCAACGTGACCTTGAGAGTTTTTCAGGCTTTATCGCTAACGCGAGGTCAACTTCATCAGTCGCAAAGACTGGCGGCACCGCTGGAGCCGTCACGACTCCCGCCACAGCTGCCATCTTAAATGGGTGAACCGGGGTAATCAAAAAAAGTAGGCTCCGGGCACTTGAGCACAAAACGCCCACGGGGCCAACACAATTCCCTAACTTTCAAGCACTCAGCCGATTGATATTTCTTACATAAATGTAATACACGACAAACAAACCCAAAAGAATTCAGGCTGCGATAGCCCCTCATCGTTCGATTGTCAACACAGAGAGAATGGGGGGTGAGAGTTCTTGGCATCGCTTGGCTAAGAGGTATTGTAGATCCTGATTGTCTTGGAAGGGACAGCTTTGCCGAGTTTTCAATCAAATAAAGCAGAGGCAGGACAGTGTTCCTGCGCATTATCTGATGTCCTGTTGATCCAGGGCAACCAGACATGGTGTTGAATCGCGCGAAAAACCTCGTCTCCCTGTTGTTTCATGTTGCAGGGCCTATGCTTAATGAGGTACCGACACACCAGAAACCTGCGCACAAAATCACGGCATGCGAAGAGAGTCGCAAGTAGAAACATGCGCACACTCGGAATCTGGATCTTCGTAGTCCTGACATGCACCCTGCCAGTGGCTCAAAGTGGCTCAAGGCAGCAAACGGACACCTCTCGAAAACGCCTCTTCCGTTCTGGCGATCCTCGCGTTTGACCGGAGGTGTCGAGCATTGCCCGTGCTCGGCTCCAAACGTCCTCAGTCACCTGTCACCCGCTTACACACTTACACGATGCTGCCATTGCGGGAAGGAAATCTGACTAATCAAGCTTGGTTCCTAAGTTTAAGCTATCCCAATGTGCGACTTCAGACATGGAGGATTTCCTGTTTAGTCCGATGGCACAATGCAGACACCAGGCCGAAACACTCTGAGCATGTCCGGCTGCATCGCGCCTCCTTGATCTGGTCGGGTGCAAAGTACGGGCAGCAGATGCTCCCACTGTGCGGGTCCTGCTACAGCAGCACTTTCCCTTTGCAAGGTGCGGTGCTTCTCGACATGTAGTTGGGATCAAGAAACAAGACCGCACTGCCACACCTTCTGGGTCAGGTGCCAGAACTTGACGAAGTTTTCCTCGGGATAGACATACACTTTACGAAAAGTGAGTCTGACGCGGAGCGCGCCTTCCTAACATGTCGTCCTTGCTGACGTGGTGCTGTGAAGCCCTGCACGATGGCCGGACAGATGTTCAGCTTCGTGTCCTCAGCTCCGTAAAGCTCTGAGAACCTTTTGCTACAACGACAAGGTACGGATACATGCCATGCGAATATCTCTCTGTTGCATGCTTCGCAGCCCGTTGTACCGCCAGTAACGAGCCATGGACCTTCCTCCTACGATCAGGCTTGGAAAGAAAACAAATCCAAATTGGACAAGACTCGCCATCTGTTATCTTGGAGTTGTGGAACCTCACTCGTGCCGCAATGCGCCGAAATATTCAATGCACCGATGGTGTCCAGCAAGTTCCGTGGATGCTCAATTGCTTGTTACGGGTTTCTTCTGGATTGGTCCGGGCCCCGGGCTGTGTGCGGAAGACTACCGCAAGCTCTGGATTACCTTCGGTCAAAGCTGATATCAATGTCAAACGTTTGCAAATGTCTTCAGCTGCACAACTCAGACGTCGGACATACCGAGTGACATGCTACCACCCCCAACTTTTCGCGATCTTCAGCATCATCATCATCATCGTCATCATCATCATCGTCACCATCATCATCACATCACCATCACTTTTCATCACATCATCAGCATTCAGCATCAGCAGCCGCAGCATCATCATCCTGCATGTTCAACGCTGACGGGCTTAGGGTCTTTCAAATAAGGTGTGGCAAAGTCGGCTTTTCAACGGGTGCGGCGGTGTCGTGTGCTGGGCATCGCATGGCCTTGAGCTGTCTTGCGAACAGGCAGGGCTGGGAGTCTAAGGGTTCATGTTCCTATTCCCTTCCTTTTTCCGGTCTACTACGGCTTCTCTAGATAGTTATGTTGTGCCTACCTGTCTTTCGTGCGTTCGCTCGTTCCTTCTGCATTCGTTCGTTCTTGTCTTCTTTCGTTCTTGTCTTGGCTCGCCAGTTGCTTTTATCTTTGGGTGCTCTTTCCTTGCTGTTCATCTTTCCATATGTCCCTCTGTTCCGGCGACCCTTGCCGCAGCTAACCTTTATCTCTTGATTGACGCCCCATCCCGTGCCGCAATGGCCATGCAGCATGCCAGGGACGCAGTCAATCGCGGTTGAGCCACAAAAATGTGTCAGCCTGCAATATTGTCCAAGCTGCGGAAGTTGATAAAGGCGCTGGAGGTTTGACGTCGACTGGATTTCTTGGCTGGGAACCACAGAAGCACATCCTCAGATTGATGTTCTGCGATGGGCTTGGCTTTCTCTCTGAGCTTTCTTGCAAGCCGAGCTTCATAGAGCTCCCGGTACCCGAAACCTGAGCTGTCGATGATCCCGTACCCGTGTTAAGCCTCTGCTCACATGAGTGCTAGAGGCTAGAGTTTTACGTCAGAATGCTCTCTTGGATCCATCTGGTTACAAGCAAAATCCCCATCGCCTGGGATGCCTTGAACGGCCAGCTTCTATCCAGCTAGATTTCCAGCTTCTGGGCAGGCTACCGTCGATGAAATCCATGACCTCACAGGCAGGAAGAGTCGCGTCGAACTATCAAAACTTCTTGCACTGTAGCCGGCCTTGTCAGATCAACAAGGCTATGGTCTCTGCGAATGTCTCACTTTTGGACTGTGCGGCCTGTTGCTGGTTGAAGTCGAGTGGGAGGTTCTGGATGATGAAAGATGTCACAGCCTGGCATGGGCGAGATCTGTTTGGTGGCTCTTGAGATGGTCTTAGACACTGCAGACCTGACCCGCTAAGACCCTGATTCACTCTGCTAGTCTACCGCTTCCGGCAACATGGAACACGCACGAGGAAACTGCAAGCCCATGCCAAGCTTGGCGACCTTGAATGTTGAAGGCAAGGCCTCCAGCCGAAACGCAAAGCATGCAAGGCGCACTCCGGGAGGCTCTTCTGTTCCTAGTCCTAGTCTCTGCGATTGAAAGGTGCCGTGAGCTTCGCCTCATCCCTGGCTGCGAAATCAGCTGCCTCACCACGCTCGTCCGCACTGGAGCTGCCGATGTAGGTCCACTGCCTCGTGCCACGTAAGTTTCAGGTGCTCGAGAGTTCAGAAAAACAAGGAACAACTCTTCCGAGCGAGGGAAGGCTGCGACACATGATTTTACCGAGAGGCTCCAAGGCGGCGCCATCCTCCTGCTACAATAAGCATGGGTTTTGCAAGGCTGTCAAGTGTGGTGAACCAACGAACTCCAACAGGCCGTAAATGAAGGTCAGCCCCCCTTCCCACTTCTCAAACTGCATTGGCCTCGTCGAAGCTCTCTGACCTGAGCTGAGAATCCCAGCCCCTCTGACCAGCTATACCACGACAGCATAGTGCATTCAAGTCGCGCAGGCAGGTCACTGGGAGCCGAAATGCTTGCTGACTCCTGAACGACCAGAACAAAATTCAGCTTTGTGCTCACGTCTCGTTCCGAAAAGTGCAACTGGCATGGCAGACCGGAGATGCTGATGATGATGATGATGATGATGATGATGATGATGCGGGAGGCGGAGAAGCGAAAGGAGTCGGAGGATGTGCAGTCCCATCTTGTCTTCTGGGGCTGATTCGACGTATTGCTCGCAGTCCGGGCACCTGAGAAGTGCCACTGTGGTAGATCGCTCTGTAAACTGCCCTCAGTCGTGTAAAGTTTTTGTACGGATGTATGAAGATCATTTCATGTGGATCAGCCAGATGCGAGATCCGGAACTTCCCACGGATCAATTTCTCTGTTGCTGGGCTTTGGTTAGGCAGCTCAGACAGCAACCCTCGGACCAGATTGCTCCCTAAACCTCCAGCATGGGCCCATGCGTACTTTCCCACGCGTTGCGAAGATAAGCCAAACTCGTGGGCTTCTTGGACGTTATCGAAGTCTTCAGCGCACAGCGCTTGAGCTTGGAAGAATTGACCGCCCTGCTGGGCATACAGCATCCTGTCATGCAGCTGGATTCCTGCTTTCTGCAAGCACAAACCTTACATCTCCGACAAGCAAAAGTACACGATTCAGTTCGTGCCTTACGAAAGTCAACGGCAACCTTTAACGGGATGATCCAAGAAGCTGATGGGAACGTCGTCAAAGCCGTCATCCACCAACGCGCACTCGTCCCAAAAGCCGGTCTCGAAACTTGCGCCGCGAACGTTCGCCATGGGTGCTGTGGACAGAACCTGTGCCAAACGGAAAAGAGCTCCTCGATGAAGGCAGAAACCAACATCTGCAAAGTACCCCAAATCATGCATCCAGAAGAAGTACACGCGGCCCAAGAAGTACGACTCGTCATCAGGATGCAAGCGGTGCTTCTGGATATACCTGAGCAAATTCTCCACCACAAAGATACTGTCCATCTCCAGCCGGCAATACCAATCCGCATCGATGTGCTGTGCTGCATATAATATCATGTACCAAGTGACCTGTATCAGCAAAGTCTTTTGGCCTTTCATGTTTTTTTGCCCAGCGTACCGATTCGGTTGCAATCTCCGGAAAGTGGTCCTTGAGATTCACCAAGTCATCAGAATCGTACTCTGGCCTCATAAGTTCTGGACCCAATGAAAAAGAAGATCTTGGCAATGCTGCAGTGCTTAACCCATGTCCTGCGAACAAGCTTCCAGAACTTCATGTCGGTGGGTGGGAAACCAGCTAACAAACAGGCCACGCTTTGATTCCAAGGATTTGTAGGCGCACGTCTCTTGAAGATGAGGAGATCACTCTCCTCTCTTTGCTGCAGTTTCGCATCCAAACTTGCAAGCAAAGGGTTGTAGTGCTGAATCTGCGTAGTCTGAATAGACCTTGAACGGAGAAGCAACTCCAACCGCTCCGATAGCCACAGCGACTTCTCTATTGCATCGTACTTTGCAAGACACGGATCGAGATAGGCAAGCAGCACGGCAGCCATTTGCACTATTGACGAAGCCTGAAAAGCATGCCCATAAGATAGGAGCGTCTCGGAACAAGAAAGCAGGAAATCCAGGGACACGAGGGCACACTTTGCACCAGACACTGCCAAAGTGACTTCCTCTTCAATTTCTTTTGCAGCGATATCGCTTGGTGCCGGTGGCAGGCGACGAACATCATCCCAGCAAGTGCATGCATCAAAATAGGAGTGTTCAGAGGCTGTTCCGGGAGCATAAGAAGGCTCTGTCAGAAGAACCACGACAGTCGCTGAAACCAGAAGAAACGCTTGTCTCATGGCTTGATGCTCGACACTCACATCGATGGCGTCCGACACTGCGCCATGCGAAGGTACTCACTGCTCACTGCCACGAAACACTCTGCGTCTATCCATGGATGTAAGGCTGGCGAAGACTGACTGGCTAGCAGCGGATGACAGAGATCGGTACACCGAGTTAAGCTGTGTTTTGGCTAGACGAGCCCAGCAGCTGCACGGGTGCCTGAGATGGTTTGGCATGCACTCCCGACGCCCTCAGCCCCCTGCAGCCGTGATCCCAGGCCCACCTGGTGTTGGGCTCTGAGCACGCCGTGGTCTGCAGGTGGAATGCCTGGGTTTGCGGCTCCTGCAGCTAGGGAGTTCAGGCAAGCTTGTGGGTGACGCTTACCGAATCATTAAAGCAATGGGACTCTCTCCGCCTCTGGCTGGTGTCTGTGGGCCTGCAGCCAGCAGCTCTTGCATCATCCTCGAGACACTTCCCTCCAGCCTCTGATACTCCCTGACTGAACAACACAGATGCAAACTGTTAGGAGAGGAGGCCAAACCAAGCTGCTGGAGAAAGGTTGGGAGCCACTGGCTGGGATCCAGTCCTCCGGACACAGGAACTCTGCTGCAAGAATGCTTGCGAGCGCCTCGAGCCCTCTGCTCACGATAGTCACTAGAGCCCTGATCCAGTCCTGGCAGGCTCATCAGGTGCTCTGCGATGGTAGGAAGCTGCTGCAGCTTCGTCATGGGATCCCTTGGAATGCAGGGCGATGTTGCATACTGCGAACTGATAGTCGCGCAAGGTAGAATTCACCGCTTCGGATACTGGCAGAGCTGCTGTCTGCTACTTGCGTTGCCTGGATGCCATCACTATCTTTCTCTCTTATCTCTGTCCTCAGATCAACACTGTTGACAATGCTGTTTCGGCAAAAACATGGCTAGGCCGCAACTAGTTCAAGCCGTGGACTGTGCAAAGACTGAGAAAAGCCCCGAAAAAAGAAACCCATTTTCGCGTGCCCTGGGAGCTTCCCGTGTGTGCTCAGCTCTGTCCTTCTGGACAACGCCGGTTTCAAGCTGACTTGTGCTATGGTGCTATGGCAAGTCCGACACAACGCACCGTTTGAGCAAACCTACTGAAAAGCTTACGCTTAGAGCAAACCCCCGAAGTCTACACTCTAGAGATCGTGGTCAGCTGGCTGTGTTCCCACAGTTCCTCGAGCACAACCTACTTTCAATGAGACCTCCGAAAGGTCACCAAACATCTGCTGGCAAGCTTGAATGCTTGATAGACAACGCTTGGACTGCTCCTGGGGCTTCGACATCGGCGAAGTGCAGGCCTGTCAGGTATGGGTGACATGACGACATGAACCCAAAATGGCACAAAGCGGCCGAGCCGAGCCTCTTGGAGCTTCGGGACCAAGCCCACAAACCTCAGACCATGCGCTGTACGGCTGTACGAGTACAGTGCAGCCTGTACGCCCAGCTGCGACCAGGCGGCGTGGAGAGGTGCACTGGCTGGGGAGTTTCCGGCACCTGCAGACAGTCTTCTGCGACATGGTGTCTTCTTAACTGCCAGACAGAATCAGGCCTGCGCCGCTTCATCTTGTCCTGCCTGAGGCCGTTCGCAGGGTGAAGCGGATCCCCGACACTATCTTGGGATGAACCCGCACTGCCGGCAATCTGACGCTCAACCTAACCTTGCCCTTTGCAGGATGGCACATGTTGGTGCGCCCAAACCGGTGCCTGCAGAGCGCGTGACTGCGGAAGCTCCTTTCACGCGTAGCCACATGGATCCACGTTCACACAGGTACGAGTGTAAGCCATGAGCGTTAATTCACATTGTGCTCTGCACGCCAGCTTACTTTTACAGCGAAGATCAGAGCTTGGGTCACAGCCTTCTCAGGCAATTCGGTCTTGGACTCTTTGGGAGGCATTTTCTATGAAGTTGCTGTCCGCTCCACGTGCGCTTGTTCGTGATTGAAGTCGGGATCATGCCGCGATCGACAGAGGTGCGGCTCGAGTCTCGACTCTGCCTTTCCACCGGGTTCTGCAAAGGAAGTGCTTGCATGAGCTTCGATGCACGATTAGCTGGTCTTTCATCTCAACCAGCAACCACTTTTCGCTTCGCCGTCAAAGATTGTTCGGGGGGCCTCATCGTTCAAAATTCCTGGAACCCACAAAGCAATCCAGACAGGATCATGCTTCCATGCAAGGTGTTTCTCTTCATCTGCGATGTTCTGGGGATTTTGTCAAGTCTTGGAAATTCACAACCTGGTCTCTCGCACTTGGCGATGTAAGCGATGTCAGCAATTTTGATAAAGCCATGGCTGCGGCGTGCGAGGCAGCTAGCGAAAAGTCCAGTCCTGCCGCGCCGCCGCAGGCCCCGAAGCGTCAGGCCTCGGCCACAAGATCTTCCAGGTCTAGGCCTAGGCCTCTCGTCTACACGGAGTTTCTGCGGCCCGGCTGCAGAGACAGCAGCGGCCTGGCAGAGGCAAAAGATTTGTTCAACCCCCCTGTCACATGCCTAGAGGCCTTAGAGTCTAACTCCCAAGAGTTCCTTTCGTTCGGGCTACCGGGCCGTGGAGAGGAAGCCCGAAGCATGTGCACATCATTCTTCAATGGGCAAGCTCAAAATTAAGCTGAGCGGCTCGGACATCGCAGGAGCAGGTGTCATCTGCACTGCCGGCATCTGAAAGGCTTGCGGAAGTCCGCGGGCAGAAGGGTGGTAAACTGGGGGATTTGACTTACACTGTTCTCCCGATACAACGGTGCTCATCTTCCAACAATAACCGCTCCTTGCTTCCCTCATTCTCCTCCCTTCTTTCGCTTTTTGCCCGCATCTCCTAGCGGCCTCTCGGAACGTGTATCGACGGCCATGATCCCTCGGCTCCGTGCCAATCTTTTCCATGCTTCGAACAACGAGGTTCTTGTTGCTCGCGGCGCAAACAGGCTCGCAAGCCCCTCTCTCTCACAGCATCATCGGTGTGCAGATTTGAAAACCACATACCGACTCTTCAAACCAAATCTGGTCCTCCACACCGCCACCTCCACCACCACCACTATTGCCTTCCGTAAGCTGAGCAAGCCCCCTCACACCTAACGTCACGACCTAACGCCGCGAGGATTCTGAACTTAGTCCTCCCCAGTGCATACTCCAGGACACCGACCATTCGCGCTCCCTTCGATGATCGGTCGGCCTGCAGGCTGTCGGTCATGAGACCGACATAGACCGACAGAACTTGACTAGAAAGGGAAAGGAGCTCGGGACAGGCTTTCAAGGCCACAAGATGACCCCAGTCTCCTTGGGCACTGGGCGAGGCTGCAGGCCAGAGTTTTGCCTGGGACGAGGTCTGACCCAACACGAGCACAAGCAGCACCAAAGCTAAACAAATTCGGCAGGACGGGCGGCTCATTGGCGACGAGACCAGGGACGTCCTCTTCCTAACAGTGAAGGCTCTAGCGCTGCAGCCCTCAGGCTGATGGTCGCTTCCTACGCCGGGTCCTTGAGGAAACCCTGCATCAGCAGCAGCTTTGCCTGAGCGTCAACCCCTTTTCGACGAAGTCCGCACACAGCCTGTAAGATTTGCCAGCCGGCGAGGTGAATGGTCTCGGGCTCGTCCAGGAGGGCCAGGAGCTGGTCAGCTAGATGCCCCATAGCCTGCAGGTTCCAAGAATGACTTGCGCCACTGGGGAAGTTTAGAGCTAGAACACAAGACACGTAAACAGATGTATTCAAAGAAGGCTTCAACTAAGCGGCCCTAAGCACCGACACTTTCACTGTATTACATGATTCAGTTCTGAAGCCTTCAACCTGCAGCACAATCGTCCCTGCCCGTCCTCGTCCTCATACTCTGGCCTCAGACCATTTAAAGCCATGTAGGGTTGCACAGGCGGTGTCGCCACATCGACAAAGTCTAACAGTGTTCTTGCTACATTTTTCTCACTTCTGCTCCATGCCACGACTGACAGCAGGCGCACATGCACGCGCGCACACACACACACACAAAGCTTGACAAGTACTCTCTCCCTGCGGAAACGATGAGAAGGCAAGGATACTTGCCCGGTGCCTGTACCGAAAACTTGTTGCTTGGAGGTCGTGGTCCCGACTGTTTATGGTACGTGCCCCTGCAGGAAAATCGTCACATTGCGAACATACCAAACACTAAAAGCGAAGCGGTCGCTAACCCGGAAGATCAACGGGTAAAGCAATGGTGCTGGATAGCATGTTCAGGTCCCTCCCTGCCCTGCCATCACCTCCCCCTCCCTTCCTCTCCACACCACTGCACTCCACACTCCACTCCACTCGACTCCACACACACACACACACACACACACCCACACCCGCGCGCACGCTAAATACCGAGCGAGCGGCAGGACAGCGGCCACAGGCCAAAATGCCGGTACCGCCGCGCAAGCCGCTGGTGGCACAAGCGGTAGGGGCTGTGGCTGCGTGGTCGCAAGGCCTGAAAGAGCTCCCCATGAACTCTGCGCTTATGTTGGTCTGTCATTGCCGTTCGCAGAGCCCGATTCCCGGCCTGGAGGGGGTGACAGTGCAGTGGTGTAGGACAACACGGCCTGCGCAAGCTACGCGGCCGAGTGTTGAAGCAAGCCCACGCGAACTCTAACAGTGTGGAAGTCGAGCAGTTGCACAGCAGTGGCGAACGAGGGCTCTGCGGTTCATGAGGATCGCTCCTGAAGATAATATTGATTGTCGACATGGACTTCCGAATGAAGCCGGGGTGTCGCCGGATCAAGCAGATTCGACCCCCAGCGAGTGGTTGTTTCTGCGGAACCCCGAAGACTTTGAGGAATCTCCGAAACTCGTCCTAGGTTGCCGAAATGCAAACATATCTGGACATGAGTTTGCAGAGCAAAGCCCAAAAATATCCACATTGCGACGGCCTGTGGAGCAGTCGGCTGGGGTGGCACCAAACCATCCTGAGAGCACGCGTTGCTTGGGGACATCTCGTGGTGTCACTGACGCCTGTTCTGCGATGGCTGGACTTCCAGGTGCATCTTTGGGAACCACAAGAGATCACAAGAAGTCTTGCAGCAAAGAACATACTTGTCCGAGTCTCAAGTTCAAGTGGTGTCTTGTGACATTCCGTTGCCGCGACGGTAACAAGTCCTGCAAAGCGGAAGACTGGCACGTCTCCACGGGCCGATCCCAGCGAGCAGAATCTCAACCCGTCTTGCTGCACAAGAGACCCAAAGTCCTGGCATGACCGGACCTGGGACGCCTCAGCGACAGCGACACGGCGTCAGGGCCAGGGGTCGTGAGCAGAGCAGAGAGCAGCGAGCAGCGGGGCCCCCGCGACAGAGAGAGGAGAGGAGAGGAGCGGAGAGGTGAAGGAGAGCAGAGCTGAAGGGGGAGAGTGCCCGTGGAGAGCTCGTCGAGTCCGTGGAGACAGTTTAGGGACAAAACTGAGTTTTTTCCTAAAGTCTTTCCTAACGTCGGTGCAACGACGTGATGCACGTGCAAAGGCATTCGTGGTAGCCAGGCTCAGAAGCGCAGCTGGCTCTTTGGGACCCTTTCGGACAGGATGCTACCAGTAGCGTTGGAGGCCGGCATGCTGCGCCTGGGAGCTGCTCGGCCTCGGCCAGCAGAAACTACTAGACTGAGCATGCCCGGCAGCGTCTCGTCATGACATGATGTTGGAGGCATCTGAAGGCATCTGTTTTTCGGGCGGGAATCTATAGGGCTTGGAATTGCAAACCGAACCTCGCCCAACCTCAAACATCTACCGTGCTTCACCGTGCTTCAAGCCGGGCCACGCTTCGGGGTAGCGGCCCCAACGGGACTTGACCGCTCCTCGCGGTCTGTTGATGTCAACTGTTTCGGTTGTCAGACAGCGAGCTCGCAGTGAGACCGGAAATTCAAGAGGCTGAATCGTTATAAGTCTGACTTGATGTTCGGGAGCTGTGAGCCCTGCACTGCCGACGGCAGGGCTGCAAAGCGCACACCATCGACTTCCGCGAAAGCCCGCGGACGGCGGTCAAATTCCTGAAAGGAGGAACCCACTCGCGGTCCTGACGCCTAGGGCCTTGGCTTCGATTCGCCATCTGGCAAGCTTCGGTATGAGTGCAAAACTGTCAACGGGATCACGGTAGGAAAGTTGCATCGAAGTTGACACGTGACGGTTTCAAGCTGCTTCGATCACCCGAGCACCGGCAGCACTGATGTGCCAGCTACAGGCACGAAAGAAGGCCTCAGCTTGGGTGCTGCACCTGCGTTTGCAAAGTGCCCATGCCGGCTCTTATGCATGCTGCAGTCTCGCGCAAAAGCTCCAAGATGCACTTACCCGCCTTCTGCAGCTGCTGGAGACGCGATGGGAAAGAAGGAACCACACGAACAACGCGCTGAGTCCCCATGCTGCGGCACAAAACAGAACGCAGCTGAGCATGCATGCGGCTCAAACAATGCTAAACACATCACGAAAACCTGCAGATCGGCAGGAAGGTGCCGCTACTTCATTCGAGTAGCTGTGGTTGCTGCGCTTCTGACCGGATGTCTTGCAAGCATTTGCCAGCTGTATCGCATGCCATTGGACTCAAACACGTTTCACAGGCACGGAAACTGGGTCGGGCTGTCGTCTCTCGGCCGTCATCCCACAAATTCGATTTGATTTTGCAGCAGCTACACATGTGGATTGTAAGGAGTGGGGGATCGGGGATAATGATATCAAAACTGAAGCTAGCAGAACTAGACAGATGCTTCGACGTCTTTGACAGACTCAGTACCCATACTGCAACATAGCGTTTGCTAACTCAGAGTCGTGTCCCATCACTGAAACTGAGGATCCGCACAACATCTCTGATGTGCCCGAGGTTCTCAATGAAGTTGACTTCGTCCACCTCCGGTCCTTGCTGATGCTAGGAAGTATCGAGATTCAGTTGTTCGACACACAGACAGATCCACCAAAGACTTGTTTGGCGGTAACCTATATCAGTGAATGCTGAAGATTCAGCCTTAATTTGCACTTACCAGGTCAACCTGCAAATTGTGCGAAATCACCAAGACATGTCAAAGAATCCCAAAACACACTGTGCAGGCTGGAAGCCCTGCGAACTGGTTTGCTGTTGGGTTTTATAGACAAGCCTGAACAGTTGGGCTAGGGCTCGGGTTTTCGGCGCTAGTACTAGTTACATCAAAATGACTTCAGCAAGAACATTTGCTATATTGAACAAGACGCTGCACTGTAGACGGAATATCGACGAGCTTTACTTTTGGTACAATTCGGATTACGGTTTGAGGATGTAGGCGTTCGTTCTTGGGGCTTAAGATTCAAAGGAAAAGCTGTTTGGGCAATGACGGCTCAGAGTTACAGGCCGGAAATCGGAAAGGCCTGAAACACGCCGCAAAGGCACCAGGTCGAGATGCTGCGGTAAATCCTAAACCCTGAAACGCCCTAACCCCAAACAAATCCGCAACTCTAAATCCTATTTGCCTAATGCCAAACTATTATAACAGTGCACCACCCATCCTATGCTGCGGCTACATGACATTGGGAATAGTCGAAACAAACTAGATGGAAAAACGCAAAATCCAAGAATCATAAATCCTAAATGTACATCATAATCCTGAACCCGAAACCCACGCAACATGAAAGCTTGATGGTGCCTGACACCAGGAACGTCGGCGTAAGCGCCATACTAGGTTTGCGTATGTGGCAAACTGGAGGTCTTCGTGAACAAACAGGAATAGTAAGCTTCCAATTCCAAACTCAAACTAAGTGTAGTTCATGAATATTAGTGACGGCAGGTGATCCACAAGTCCGAATACTCTAGCATTGTTCTGCGCCGCGTCTGCGTTCAACTAGCCTGCTGGACCGTGAAGTTTGAGGGATTCGCGCTGCGTCACGTCAAACATGCTGAAGAAAGCCTGTTGTAGGCCAGCTCGACCATCCCATTTTGAAACCAAAGGACCGGAGGAGGCTATCAGTCTCAACGGCACAACCCTCAGCAGGCGTCCAAACTGAATCGAAGTATTTTGCAACAGTTCCATCATTCCATCCGTTGACTTGCGCTTCTGGTTGCTTCAGCAACCTGGAAACAAAATCGATGAAGTGGCGAACAAGGGTCGCTGTTCCTTTAACTCTTCATTTAGGGCATGTGTGCAACTTTGTGCAAATCCAAAACACACATGCAACCGTCCTAGCGCTTCTCAAGACTTCTGTGCTGACTCAAACATGCGGGTTTTCCAGCACTCAACAGCATGCGGAGTACGCACGGTCGTCACTGATTTACAAGTGCACTGCTAAAAGGAGCGAAAACGAAAATGTATGATAAAACACAAAATACCAAGCCACATGAATACTGGAAAATTGTTCGTACCCCACCTCAGGATGTCTGAACGATTCCTTGAGTACAACGCAACAGCTTGCAACACGTTTAAACACACTCCGAGTGCACTACACAGCATGACTTAGTCGAGACTAGCGTTTTTGGGCTCAGATTTAGCCGGGCTTCGAGATTTGACTCACTAACTACAGTAGACTGTACACTACCCTGTTTACGGGATCGAATCACAAGGGCAAGCACATAGGGCCCGATTGATACTGGACGGACGCAGCGGAAGCCTTCCAAGTTTCAAAAGAAAGCGAAAAACGACGATTCAATTCACGTCGGCTCATGCACCAGTGTGTGGTGCCCGATCAAGCTCGACATCTTAATGCAAAATGGCAACAAGGATTGGGACAACCTAGCTGTTGTCCAAGCACTCAACGTGTCATTGGGTTGGCAGCAAAATGCTGCATGTTCAAGCTGATCGCCAAGCGCAGTCGTATACAACCAAGTTATGTACAAGTGCCATCCGTTGATCAGTTGCACCCGAAGGACAAATGACCAATTATGTACAAGAGCATCCCATGTGCCTCATGAGCATTATATAAAACGATTCCAAGTGTGAAGGAAAGTGCACCGCAAAATATGTTGCAAAGAATGTATCTCCGAATTGTAAATATCGTCAAACGACAAGCAAAAGCTTCATGAATCATATGATATGATATTTCATTCACATAACGCTTCTGGAGACGCTCACTTCTTTTTCCTCCGAAGAGGGCACGGGGGTTGAATCGGTTTGGAGCAGCGCTCAGATCACATGATGCATACACTCATGGTCACCAGCAGCGGCACAAGGTGTTATACATTCGCACCCGTATTTACCCCGGGCGGGTGGGTGGGGAGAAATTTCTTCTCTGCTCCCACGGATCCAATGCTTCGGGATACAAACATTGGTCAATGATCATGTTCGGCAACATAATGCATGCACTTCCGGAAATAGTTTGTTTTGGCGAAACTACAAAACAAACAAGTTCCCTTCCAACCCCAATGAAATAAAGTGGCAATCGCTGGCGATATGATCACTTATTCCAATTGTGAAGGGAAGTGCACCGCAAAAATGTTGCAAGGAATGTATCTCCGAATTGAAAATATCATCAAAGGATATTGTTTCTGGAGCCGGTGGTTTTCGAGCTCACACGATGTTTCGCTAACTTCAAAAAGGGGTAAACATATTTCCCCAAACACGATACGTATTATACAGTATACATGATATTTTCCTTCAAACATCAATATAGTATTGATCTTTTGGAGATCGTGCGTGAGGGTTTGGTATATGATAATTTCGTTGATCGCTCACCCCACTGATAGATGTGTTCAACTAGGCTTGCACTTTTCTAGCACTGAACATAGGCCTCTTTTTACCATGTTGCATCTGTTAGGCTCGCGGCTAGCCGGGGCATGCCATGGGCTAGTAGGCTAGCCGCGGGCAAAGAAAAACCCCCCGACTGGACTTGGCGAAAACATAGTAAAACCTGTCTTGCGGCGGCACTAACTAGGCTCTAAGGAGAGCTGCTAATTTCGGGCCAATCCTCTAAGGCGGAGAATGAGTGCCTTAAGGCCCTTTGCTGGGCTGAAGGCTGAGGCAAGATCTTCGGCAAGCCAGCTGAGGCGAAGGTTGCTAGGAGCCGACCTGAGGCAGGCGTATAAGACTTTTCCACTGAGGCTTCACTACGAACGTACCCAAAGTCCCACCGAGACGGACGTTCTTGGACCTCATTCCGTTTGGCCATGGCATCGGCTCTAGCAAGGCTGGGGTTGAACTCGGGTTCAAACCCTGGCTCCAGCAACCCAAGCCTTTGCCGGCGGGTTGGAGTTCGGGTTGAACCCAAACCCAAACCCTCAGGACGGGTTGAACCCACGGTTTAAACTCGGGTTTGAACCCGGGTTCGAACCCAAGTAGTTGAACCTGGGTTTGAACCGGGCTCTCTGGGAAGGGTGTTGTCAGCTTCTACTATTTGTTTTTGCTGGCGCGGGCCTCGTAGACAGCGTCAGCTGCGCTCGGTCCCAAGCTAAACCATCAAACACCAAACCAACAAAGCAGCGGTGAGACGAAAGCCAGCTCAGAGCTACTGCAGGATCGCTACCTACGGAGCTAGCCTGTTCAAAAGCACTACCTATACAAAGCGGGGCTTAGCGACTTTCTTCGTTTTTTCACTCCAAAAAGCGTTCTCGCTGCCTTTCTTCTTTGTTCTTTATTTCCAACTGTTACGGTAGACACACCAGCACACAACAAGACATGTGAACTGTCCATGACTGCAGCAAGCACAGGATACGCGCACTCTCTTTTGTTGCCGATTGGGGTATGTCGCGAAAGCTTGTCATGCACAAAAGGGTGCACACACCCTGCAAAGACGGCAGTCCGTCATCGCACACACACCCCCATTCGTCAAAGGGATGACGGTCAGGAGAGGGTTATGATGGAATCCACCAGTGCAGCGAACTTGCCACGCACATCTGAAGTTGCGATCTCAAGATGCCCAGGCAGCAGTGAAGTACTGACGCATCTGCTCGGGTGGTCGTTTCATTCATTCAGACGCTTTAGTCG
>CAJNDV010004692.1:84316-95189 GCA_905221635.1 Symbiodinium sp. CCMP2456 | reverse complement strand
TGGTCCCCAAACCGTCCTGCTGACTAAGAAGTCTCGCTCGCTTGAAGCACTGTCACTAGCATGCCGCGGTCTTACACTGTTTAGGGCTTAGGGTTTAGGGTTCAGGGTTTAGGGGTTTGGGGTTTATTGGGTTTAGGTTTTTTGAGATTTTGGGGTTTAGGGTTTAGGGTTTTTGGTTTTTAGGGGGTTTTGCCTGCCTCAAACCTACGAGGCGGCAGCATGAATCACCACTCATCGACTTCGATTCCTAAACCTAGGAAGCCACAAGCCTTCAATCCCTTGGTTGGGCGAAGACTTCATATCATTATATAGCAAGTAGCACAGCTACCAGAAAACCTCAGGCAAAATGAAAAAACCCTAAACCCTAAACCCCTAAACCCTAAACCCCTAAACCCTAAACCCCTAAACCCCTAAACCCCTAAACCCTAAACCCTAAACCCTAAAGGAGCCCTAAAGCCCGGTACTTCCCATCCTCGCCGCTGCAGGCGCCCAGGAGGCTCCCTGCAGCTGTTGTTCCAGCTGCGGCTGCGCCTGCGCCGCGAGCTGCGCAGGCACCTGGATGGCTGCGAAGTTGAGGGTTTTCGGCATTTGGAGGTTAAGGGTTTTCGGCATTTGGAGGTTAAGGGTTTTCGGCATTGGGAGGTTAAGGGATTTCGGCATTTGGAGGTTAAGGGATTTCGGCATTTGGAGGTTAAGGGATTTCGGCATTTGGAGGTTAAAGGGGTTTCGGGGCTTTGGGGGATCAGGTATCTAGGTCTTTGTAGGTCTTCGTGGTTTACAGGGTTCAAAAGTCTAAGGCTTCAAGGGCTGGTTTCCAGGTTGCCAGGAGCAAGAGTACATACTTCGGCCCTTATCATAAAGAATTCTACTACAAAGGAGCCCAAAGCCCTGATCTAATTACCCTAAACCCTAAACCCCTATAGTAGCCCTTATAGAACCCTTTAAGGAACCCCAAAACCCTAATCTAATTATTAAGACCCCTATATGTTAGTGGGGCTCTGCCTCAGCCCCGGCGAGGGACTAGAGGTCTGGCTCTTTTGAGCTGCGGGTTCATGGGTTTTAGGGTTTAGGGTTTAGGGTTTAGGGTTTAGGGTTTCAGGCGCAAAAACCCTATAATCACTACCCATAGGCCCCATGGTAGTTCCTTTTTGGGGTTACCTTATAGGATTCTATATATGAACCCCAAAAAGGAACTACTTTAGGGCCTATGGGTAGCTTACCGCCGCAAGACCACCCTCTTTAGCGGGACCCTTAAACAGCCAAGAAGCAACGATGGCCCGCCGGGAGCTAAAGGCCCAGAAGGCACTTTACAAAAAGAGGCACCAGCAGATTCCGACTCGTAAGCCCCAAGATCCAGCATCGAATCTCAACACTGGACCCAGAAACCTTGAGAACCCCTCAACCCCTAAACCCCAAACCCTAAACCCTAAACCCCTACACCCCTACACCCCAAACCCTAAACCCATAAACCCTAGAAGCCTTCTTGCTACACCCCGCAGCAGCAAGCTTTAGAGTAACCCTCATAGAGCAACGCGCGTGTAGGAAGCCTTCAAGGGGTCGCCGAGATCGTAACCTTCATTAGGGTTTAGTAGGGTTTAGGGTTTAGGATTTAGGGTTTGGGGTTTAGGGTTTAGGGTTTAGAGTAACCTTTATAGGGTTTAGGGTTTGGGGTGTAGGGATTTAGGGTTTGGGATTTAGGGGTTTAGGGCTTTGGGTTTAGAGTCTAGTTTAATAGCAAGGCTATCGCTCTCCGGGCTGTGCCGGAGCTCCCGACTGCCTGGAATCGTCGGTGGGGCCCCCGACTTCTAGATTCTAGGGCTCTGTGATGACAGAGCTCGAGTTTTTTATGGGAGCCCACAGAGCTTAGACAGTTTAGATCCTCGAGTTGTGTGTGTATTTTTTGTTTTGGTTACAGGGTTCAGGAGACCATACACCTTGACGCCATAGCAAGTGAAGGTTGCTTCGGGACTTTGTAGACTCCATTTGTAGGGCTTCGCTGGAATAACATCCCGGCGTGTTCTCCGGGTTTCCTGAAGAGTTTTGTCAAAAGTTAGAGGTCCCCTGTTTAGGGATCCTTATCGCAAACCTTAACCTACCAAAACCTACTTGTTTGTAGGTTCTTGTTCTAAACCCTAATATGGAATTTATAGGGACCCTGCAAAAAAGTCGGTTTTGGTAGGTTGAGGAAGATGACATATGTCATTTGAGGTTCACAGTAGGGCTTCGCTTTGAGAAACACACCCAGTCTTCAACAAGGTGTCCAAGTGAGAGCGGCAGGTGACTCTTACTGCAGTTCCGTAGTGCTCCTGTACCTGTGGCGGGACGGAAGGAGTTTAGAGTTTAGTTGGGGTCTTGTCATTTTTTTTGAGCCGCGGTTTTTGCCTTCTTCTCATTCCGTCTTGATGGCTGGCAGCTTGTTTGTTGGATTTCCAACCTTAGCCAGCTGAACACTTCAAGGGTTCTTCAATCTTTCTCATGACGTTGCAGATGGATCATTCGTGCTGGGGTTCATGTTTGATGACCCCTGGGCAGTTGCACTTGGGGTTTAAACCTTCCAGCACATCCGTCTTTCCTAAGACAACAGTTACAGTTCTTGTAAGCCGAATTGTGTACCTGCCCACGTCTGTCCAAACGGCACTAGCACTACTCCGTGAACCCCATGAAGCCTTCAACACCCTTAACAATTCTATCAGCTGACGGCTGAACCACTCAATCCTAGACCCCTAAACCTTCTTAAACCCACTGCACAGCTTTGTTTCGGAACCTGGGATTTGTTTGTCAAATTGGCGCTCCATGATTCCTCAAAAGCATCCCGGTTCTCCCGAGCGGCTGGTGGCCTGAGGTCTGGGGTAACTCCCGATACACCGAGGCAGGGCGGGTTTACTACGGAGGGCTAAATAATTACATATACTATTCTGGAGGATCCTCATTATAGTTATAGTATATTCTTCCCCAGAATCCCAAAACCCCATTCTAATTATTAAGGCCCCTACATTAGGTGGGGCTCTTGGGGTTTCAAGGCTTTGTGATGACTTTTTTGAGGGGTCTCCTTGGGGTGAGTGCTTCGGACGTCCGTCTCGGAGGGTTTAGGGTTTATAGGGCTTTGGGGGCTTCGGTCTCGAACAGTTTAGGGTTTTTGGGTTTATAAGGTTTAGGGTTTAGGGCTTATAGGGTTTAGGAATTTTAGGGTTTATTGTTGAGGGTTTTAGGATTTAGGGTTTAGGGTTTAGGGCTTATAGGGTTTAGGAATTTTAGGGTACTACATACTGCATGTTTATGGGGGGCCCACAAGCCCATCAGCAAGACTTGTATACTTAGGGCTATTACGCCAATGGCTCTTTAAGTGCGACCTGAAGCGTCGAAGGAGGCCTTTGGGATCTGGGCGTGTATGTTTTTGGAAGGCCACAGATTGCCGAGAGTGTCCCGGCTCAGGCTGGGGCTTCGGGGGTCTCGGGTGTAAGTTGTAGGGCTTGGAGTGAAAAAATTGCAGGCACCTACTAAGACCCGTGGATGTCTGGATATCCAATTCCAAACATGACCCCATGTGCGATATGAGTTTTGCCCGTGTGGCTGCCTTGCAGGCTTCCCTTCAAAGTACCAGTGCCGGGTGCAATATGGAAGCCTTAATAATTAGAATAGTGTATGAGGGTTTCCTTATTATGACTATAGTATAGCATACCCCCAACCCTATTCTAACTATTAAGGCCTCTACACGAATACGGAAGCCTGGTTGATTCGAAGTGCATCAGCTTGCTCAGCTCCCCGAAGCCCAGGAGGAGTGGTGTGGGCAGCCTCGGGTGCGCGAGCTGACTACCTGCCGCTGCTGCGGCGAGTGTGGCGACTGGGTGAGAATTCAAGTCACCCCAAGCCCATGAGCTCCTGAACTGCTGAACCTGAAGCCATCAACCCCAAAACCCTAAACCCCTAAACCCTAACCCCTAAACCCTAACCCTAAACCCCTAAACCCTAAACCCCTAAACCCTAAACCCCTAAACCCCTTTAGTTCCCCAAACCGTACACTGGTCAACCCCGGAAGCCGCGGTTTAGAGAGCCTCCGCGATCTCCTGGCTGTTCGGCCTGAGGAGAAAATTTCATACAGGGGCCTTACCTTAACCTACCAAAACCTACTTTTTTGTAGGTTCTTATTATACACCCTAATATGGAATTTATAGGGACGTTACAAAAAGGTAGGTTTTGGTAGGTCAAGGTAGTAATAATTACACTGGGGGCCTCCGGGGTATCTTATACTTGGTTTCAAAGAAGGAACCCCCCCAAAAAAATAGTATTGGTGTACAGGCCCAGGTAGTACCACAGGACGCTCCATCTACACGGTTTTGGAAACTCAATGCGGGCATTAATGGGGATGGCGCTGGGGAACAGCAGCAGTTTTAGTTCGGCTTTGGAAGGTAGCAGTAAACAACCCTCTTGGCACAAGCTCTCAGCCGAATCATGTTCACAAGACTATCGTGTCATGAACTGACATGACTAGCGACTCTCCATGGCTGCAGGTTTCAGGTTCGCCGTGTTGGCTTTGGGTTCCTGGTTTGTTCAGCTCAGGCTGCGCGTGCGCAAACAGATGTCCCGGCTACAAGGCCCAGCGATATGTTGCACACGAGCCTTTAGAATTATCGGGGCTTCCATGAACTGAGCCTCCTGAATCGAATTGTCACCCGTCTCGAGCACGAATGCTCAAAGTCCGACCCAGCCAGAGATCCTGTTGAAGGTCCAGAGAAAACGGGTTTAGAGAGTTTTGGGGGTTGGGCTTTTATAGGGTACAGGGTTTATGGCTCGGGATTCCGAACGACCCATGAAAATATGTCAGCACACGGAGCTCCAATCCCTGAAGCCTGATGTGTTTGGGAGTTTCTGCGGGTCCCAGATGTAAACTCATAGGAGCGGGTTTTTTTCTGGTAATATAGGGGCCTTAATAGTCAGAATAGGGTTTGGGGGTATATTATACTATAATTATAATAAGGAGCCCCCAGAACACTATTCTAATTTTTAGGGCCCCTACATTATTCGGATCTCTCAATCGGAAGCCTAAACCCCAAAGAGACCCATCACGGGACGACTCGAAGTTCGACTCCGGTGCATTTTGTCGTTTGAGCGTAGAAAGGTCTGGCTCTCTGGCAGGGCTTTAGGTTCAGGATAAAAGTTGAGCGTCAGAGGGCTTTACTTGTACATGTGCTTCAGAGGGCCTTCTGAGCCAACCACGGAATACATCGAAACAACCATCTTCATCGTCCCCTTGCTAGCGACTCGCTCGGAATTGTTGCCGTGAGCCTGGACCAGCAGGCCATATGGGGGTTTCGGAAAATAGGGATCCCAAATAATAGGATCCTTATTATAAGGACCCGAAAATAAGGTACCAATTTCGGAAAATCCCATATAGTCATGCCAGGCAAAGTTGTTTCGAGCCACAGCCTCCGTTGCCCCCGACTTAAGAGACGTTCTGCATCCGGGTCCCTAAACTGCTATGAAAGCCATTTATCCACAAACGAAGCCTCAGTAACAAGAATCACGACACCCCCAAACCCCAGAGACCCCGAAGACCGTATCATAAATGCTGAAGACTCTCACGCTTACAGTGACCAAAACTACATACCCGAAAGCCCCAAAACCCCAATCCGAAAGACGCCACACCGCGAAGGTTCCTCCTCCGACTTAAAAACTCTACAGCTTCAACTCGAGCGCTATTCATGCTATTACCTGTTGCATAGCCCGAGAAGTGTAATCTAACTGATACCAGGTTGATTCCAGTTAAATCTGCTTGGTACCCGGTTGTAGTCCCTGTCAGACATCCCGGAACTTTCCTTGCCGCAGGCCTTTGGATGTGCCGGGGCAAGCAACTGTGAGGTCTCCGCCCTCGGGCACCGGGGTCGAATTATGAAGGGATTGCGTAATATAGGGGCCAAATAATTGCCTATACTATTTTCGGGGTTCCTGATTGTGATTTTTTTCTATAATGTATCCCAAAGCCCTATTCTAATTATTAAGGCCCCTATAGTAGCTGTTCGGGAGCCTGCGAGGCAGGTGTTCCCGAGATGAGCAAGCTCATTCCCTCGGCTTGGCGTAAAGATTGGCTGGAAACATGCTCGTGGACATGTCAATGTGGGGGCTGAGCCGAGGCAGAACGATCGCTACACCGAGCAGGCACGCATGAGATTGCGTGTTGTTTGTGCTTCGTGGGAGAGAAGGTGGCCACGGACTCTTGAAACATGCCCAATCTGCTAGGCCCAGATTGCGGATAACACAGCTGGTCCTAGAACGGTCGTCGCTGTCATCATCTCTATCGCTCGATCACCATCATCATCATCATCATCATCATCATCATCATCCGCCTCCTCCTCCCCCTTCTCCCCCGCATCATCGTCATGTTATTGTTCATCACCTTCTTCTTCATCAGCACCATCACCATCTTATGAGCATGATCGCAACCTCTGTTCTCCATCGCCCGCGGTGACATGTTCTGCAGAGCTGAGATTTTCCTGCTTCCTGCCACTTAACCGGCTTAACTGTCAACAATGGACGAACTTGCTGTAGTTCGGTTTAGGTCTGAAGAGGATCATGCCTCGGATGTGAGTAGTATTGGTTCTGAAATACCAGGAACATAGTAAGTAATATGTTTACAAGTATCAGGTTCCAATAGCTGAGGCCTACAGCAAGATTAACTGGCAACACAATAGCAACCAGTAGCATAAAAGGCACCACCATCATCATCATAACACTGACAACCGCAACAAACAGGTCGTCATCAAAATGCCCTGGATCATACCATCAATGGGCATCGTGACAACCACCATAATCCAGGCACTTCGGCAAAGGTGTTAGCTCACGTTGTGGTCCCGGAGAGGCACCACTCATGCATAACTTCGGGCGGCGCTGACACTACGAAAAGCTGCGACCACCCTACAACAGTCTCGTAAACCCTAATAAACTCGATCCCTCAAAGCCCTAAGCCCCATAGACCTCATAGTGTCATAGACCCTATAAACCCAAAAGGCCCTAAACCCTAAAAGACAATCACGGAGGAATGGTGCGGTCTCGGCCTCCCCCACGACGCTCCGGCCGAAGAGCCGGAAGAGGTCCTCGGCCTTCTTTGTCTGTAGGGCCCTTTGGGGCTCAGGGACTAAAGGGTTTAGGGTAGTTTAGGGCACTATTGGGTTTATAGGGTGGCTTGGGGTTTAGAGCCTGCTTGTTTGGGCAGTGCCTTTCGGGTAGTATGTTGTTCAGTTTTTCGTGTTCCGAAGAATGAGACTCTTGTTTTGCTTCGCAGACAGGATATCTTCATACAGGATATCTTCATACAGCGGGTTTTGTTCATGGGGCATCTCGTTTGCAACCACGCTCTGGAGGTTGTCAGAAGTTGTCTATCGGAGGTTTCTAGCAGTGATTGATAGACAGATATGGGCTCCCCTTCAGGGATGTAGGGTCCGGGGGCATCGTGTGGACTTCCAGTGTGAGGGCCTACGGGTGTGTTGAGCTTCACTGGGTAAGCGATTTTGCACAGGACATGACAAGACATACTGTTGATCTGCGAAAAACTTTTGATGGTCAGGATTACACGAGAGTTTTAAGATATGAAAGGCAGGCTTTCGTCCGTCAGCACTCTGAACCTGAAACCATTCAGGCCGAGACTACGGCTTGTGATTTGTTTTTGTTTGCAGCGGCTTTCACAGGAGGGGCTGCGCAGATGGTTCGATGGTCGTGAAGATTGACAACTTACAACACCAGTTCTCGAGACGATTCACGACCTTGACTGTGTGTTCAGGCGTTTGATTGCGTGAGTCCTTTATCCCATGCCATCCCAACTTGCACCCTGCACCCTTACTCTGCGCCCGAAAGCCTGAATCCTGAGTTCCACAACCGAACGACCGAAAAACCGAAACCTCTAAACTGAACCTCCTCAATGGTGAAGGTCATGGCCAGGGCGCGCCTGGCCCTTCGATCGACGCTGTCGCCTGACCTGACTCAACATGAGGTTAAGGATCTCGCACTGGGGTCTCAATCATTCTAACCATATCCTCTTATGTCTTATGATCCCATCTGTTTGTACTACAGCATACCAGGAAGAAGCTGTTCTTGTCCAGGCCTCCCCCTTCTTACCTACGAATCCTGAAGAGGAGCCACAATTACGCATCTGGCCAACACGGGTGTTCAGTAGCGGGCTTGCGATTGGCACATTGGTACTGGGAGACTGAATGTTCCTTCCGGTCCAGCACCAAATGCTATGGCTTTTCATGTTGTCCTTTGTCTGTACATCGTTTGATGATGATCGGGCATAATCGATGCGTCCGGCGTTTTCTCGTACATTGTGTGTCGAGATCGATTGATAATACCTGGGACTGATAAGGGCTCCCAAAGAAAATTGCAAGAACGTTGTGGGGCTTTGAGCGCGTAGGGTCTAGGATCGTGTTTAAAGAGGGTCCTAGGCATTATACGTGTATGAGGTCCTCGTTTCTGGAAGTCCGACGGCGAAAAGTCAAAAGCCTCAAAAAACACAAGCTCCTCTACAACTCTTCTGCAAGCCCATAACGCCTTGTAAGGCAAGGAAGCCCTAGAAACCCACCCGAAAGTCTGCATACATCCCGTTTCAAACCCTATAAAAGCCTTTCGACGAGAACCCCTAACAAACCCTGTACACCTTCTTGCGGGAAACTCGATTTCCATGTGCACATTTAAGCTTTTTACGTAGGACTTCACAAGAACACTACTGCCCTCATGGGCTGCAGGGTTTGTGGATTGGAGGTCTGGCTTAGGCCAGCTCGAGTTAGAGAATCCCGAGGTTGCTAAGTGCTTAAATGAAGGTTTAAGATCTTAAGGCCCTTGCAGTTCAGATCTCAATTCCTCAACACCCACTCAGGGCGAACATGGTTTGGCCGAGCGGCTGGTGATGCCCGCGAGCTCTGAATCTACAGCATTTCAATGTACGAAAATTTGGTCAATGAGTACTTAATCAGATCCCCGTCAAAACTTACACAGTCTTTATATTGCATGAGATTGAATAGCTTCCGTGCTGTGCGCGCTGCAATGCAAAGCCGCTGCTCTGCTTTTCACTTAGACGCGAGACGGAATGCTGTTCAAAAAGGATCGGCTTAGGGGTTTGTGATTCTGCTTGGCTACCAGGGTTTAGGACAGTGTGGGGTTTCAAGTTTAGGAGCAAAACAGCATCAGCTCCCTGACTTTTGTCCTAAGTCCGCTGTAGGCACTTTGTTGGCCCTGGAAGCATGATGGAGGAAACCGTTATAGTAGCCCTTGTAGAACCCATTAAGGAACCCTTGAAATAGGTAATGAGGAGCTAGACCGTCAAGATTGCAGTTTTCTTGCTGGGAATGTCCAGCTTCATGGTTCCGATCCGACAGCAGATGCTTAGTCCAGAAGAGGAAGTAACTTGTTGTCGCTGGAAGCACACCAATCCCTCTTTAAGTGGCGGGGGGGGGGGGGTGTATAGCGTTTCAGAATTCGAATCACTCTGAAATCTTCAGCAATAGAAGCAACAGCAGCAGCAGCAGCAGCCCTTCAGCCTATGTCCTCTTAAGCCCGGCTCCCTGGCTGGGTTTAGAGCCTAGGGCTGTTTTAGGTAGGTGGCTTGTGTTGCTGGACCCTGACTACCCTAAAGCCAAGCATCCTCTTTGGAAATCCTCTTCCGGCTTCCGAAGATACGAGTTCTGTGGAAGGCTTCTTTGGAGAATTTCCAGCGGCTTGCCTTAACCCCGTGCTCTTGAGCGGATCATGGGACTTAGTGAGTAGGTACAATGAAGTTACTTGAGTAGCTCCGATTCTGGATCCAAGACACAAAACCTGAGACTAAGCCACTAAGCTGTCATCCCTAAACCTGAACCCTATACACCTAAACCTTCAAGCTTTAAACCAGGATCCCCATACCAGAAGCCTTCAAAGCCAAATCCTCACCCCTAAACCCGAAGTCTTGGAACCCTAACTCCCTTGCCCCTGGGACGCTCGGCGGAATCCTCGAGCATACTGTGAGGGCCCAAGGGTTTAGGGTTTAGGGTTAGCATAATTAGAGTATTTCTTTGGTGTAGTTTCGATTGTAGCAATACGAGCAAGGACCCCGAGGGAATACATGTTGCTAGTTATTCCGACCCACACAATAGACATGGCTCGTGCCCTGCAGGAGCCGGAGCCGTCGTCGCAGCAGGACGAGACGGTTCAGGGGCTCAGGGCCTCAACGGAAGCAGGGACTTCAGGGCTTACAGGCTTTATGCCGGGGTTTAGGGATTGAGGTTTAGGGTGTAGGGACTGAAAAACCTCACATACCATGGAACCATGGACTGGAAAATAAAAAGTGACGTAAAGCCGAAATGCTGACCAGCATATTTTGCATTTTCCGGTGAACCCAAAGCCTCCAACAGATACCGAAAGCTGCGTGATGCTCGCCGTTCTGCATGGTTGGTAATCAAGCATCCCGTAAGAAAATAAGCCACTTGCTCTTGTAAGGTGCCCCTAAACCCTTAACCCTAAACCCGAAACCCAAAGCCCGAAACCCGAAACCTTGAAAGCTGCATATACCCTTGGTTTCAACGCTTTTGAAAAGGTCTTCGGGTACATAGCCAGAGACTCCAATACCCCTTAGTTAAGGAATATACCTTAAATCATAGTAGGATCCCTAATAAGATTTAAGGTATTCCTTAATTAAGGGGTATTGGAGTCTCTGGGTAGCCTAGACCCTAGAAAAAAACCCTAAACCCTAGACCCTGAACCCCAAACCCTAGACCCGAAACCCTGAACCCCAAACCCGAAACCCTGAACCCTAAACCCCTAAACCCCTAAACCCCCAAACCCTATAGATCCCTTACAGAACCCTCATGGATTCCTACTAGAGCCTTTATAGAACCCTTATAGATCCCTACTA
>CAJNDV010004692.1:66737-78929 GCA_905221635.1 Symbiodinium sp. CCMP2456 | reverse complement strand
CCCCACCTGTAGTTTCCTTTCACTTGGGGTACTAGCAAAAACCTTATTCTGAGCATTCAAGCCCTCAAGCCCCTGTATGAATCCGTCGTTATTGACCACCTAGGCTCCAGCTCCCACCCTCAGCCCCAAACCCAGCTTTATGAATCCCTATAAACCCCCAAACGGTCCCAAACCCTATTGCTGATGTGCAGAGCAAACCCTTAAACGGAATAGCCCTAGTAGACGAAATGCCTGAGGAGGGGATCCTCTGGCAAAGCTGGCGCCCAGCCCTCCAGGTCAATTGTTGGCTTCGGAGGTTTCGGTGTAGGGCTTGATTTGTGTTGAGGCTTTTGCTGTTGAGGACGCCGGTTCAAGGCTGTAGGGCTTAGTATTTCGGGATGAAATATAGGTTGAAGTCTGCCGGGGGGGGGGGGGGGGGTNNGGTTCACATGTTGGGCATTGGGGGTTGAAGGCTTCTGAGCTGGGGACCCGGAGGAAAGGTTCATGACTGACGTGGGGAGTGCTTAGCCTCAACTCATAACCCGAAAGCCACCAAAGCCCAAACTCCTGACCCGCATACCCAGTCCCCGAAGCCCTAAACCCCTAAACGATCGAACCGCAGAAACCTTTGAACCGCTAGTCAGCTAGTCCAAGGCCCTAAGTTCAAACCCAACCCCCAGAAAACATAAACCCTAAACCACCTTAAGGCATGACGTCGTAGGGTTGAGAGAATGCCAGCATTGCGGTTGCACTTGGAGTTCCGAGTAAGGATCTGAATACACGGTATAGGGTTTAAGGTTTAGGGCACATTTCCTAGTTCCATATAGAAGTGTGCTTGCTTGGCTCCGGACTCGGTTGGAAGCTTCAGAGCATGATGCACGCGCGGCTTCATGAAAGTCTTGCATCACTAGGACGACAAGTTGGGTAACCCGCCTCTTCAAGAAACAAACCTTGGAGACGAGATTCCAAGGAGGACTCGTAAGATGCCAGCCCCACCGAGTTACAACAACTTCAGGGCTAGCCCTAACCCTAACCCCCCAGATACCTACTATATAGGGCCCTAGGGGCTCTAGTACCCTATATAGTAGGTACCTGGAGGGTTAGGCTAGAGTTTCAGGGAGTGGCTACTTCGCGGTCGACAGCTCATCCCGCAACCCGCAGGAATCCAACCCTCCCCCTGCGCCCAAGAACCCTTTCACCTAGCCAACAGCCCCCAAACCCTAAACCCCTAAACCCTAAGCCCCTAAACCTCAAACCCTGAACCCTACTAAACCCTAAACCCTCAACTCTAAGGGGCTCCAGGGTTTAGGGTTTAGGCTTGCCCATTTGCCTACCCACCACCCGCCTACCTACCTACAGACTTACATACATAGGTACGTGCAGATATACGGACATAAATACATAGGTAAACGATTATGTGTGTATATATGTATACACATACCTATATATATATATATATATGGACACTTGCCATAATGTGGACACATTCCTGAGACCTTACGAGTGAGCGTCCCCGCCGTGCAGAAGCTGCGAAGCCAACCCCGCAGCCCAAGAAGAAGAAGCCGGAAGCCTGGGTGTTCAGTGCTTGTGTTGCATGCATTTAGGGGCGAGTGAATAGTCCCTGGCCCTAAACCCTAAACCCCAAAACCCTAAACCCTAAACCCTAACAAACCCTAAACCCCTAAACCCTAAACCCTAAACCCCTTAACCCTAAACACTGGTCTAGGGTGTATTGGTCAGTCTGCAGGTTGAGGGCTTGCATTGTCGGCGCAAGGGTGCTTGAGGATGCAGGTTGGACTTCGACCATTCATGCGAGACTTTGTGATGAGGCATGTATAGTACAAGTATTGCTCCGGACTTTGTGTGATCTTGATCTTCTTCGAGGGTCAAGACGAAAGCCGAGGCCAAAAATCGGCGTAGATCCTCACGCAGCCATGGATGTGACCTCCATGGTGCAAGAGCTTCGCGACAATTCAAAACGTGAGGCGACGGTTCTGGAACTTGCGACGATGAGGGAGTCTTTGCCAGGATTGGCGCAGGCTCTTTGGGATTCGCCTGGTGCACTGGAGGCCCTCAAGGAGGAGGTTGAAGCCATCTACCCGCTTCTCTCACAGCCGGAAGAGGTGACGGCATCTGCTGCTAACCGAGTCTGTAATGCCATGAGTTTGCTCCAACTGCTGGCTTCCGACCAGGAAACGAAGGTTTTGTTCTTGGACGCGCAGTTCCACCTGCTCGTGTATCCCTTCCTCAGCACGTCTGAGAAAGAACGGCCGTTCGAATATCTTCGGCTGACAGCTCTGGGAGTTATCGGTGCTTTGCTGAAGGCTAACAGTGGATCGGTCCGCCATCTGCTGGAAACTGACCTGTTGCGGCTCTGCTTGAACTCTTTGGAGGGCCAGTTTTCGTTGCTTTCCAAGACGGTTGCTGCTTTCATCCTCCAGCAGCTCCTTCTGGATGACCATGGTTTGCACTGCATCTGCTCATCAAAAGACTCCCTCAGCAAAGTTACAGATGCCCTCAATGCGGTGGTGGAGACCCTGGTGCAAGACCCCTCCATCCGTCTGCTGAAGCTCAGTTTGCAGTGGTAACGGTTCGTGCTTTGGTTTGGTAATCTGAGGACTCCCCATTAAAACCGAATGGAAAGTACCCTAGCTATGATTATGAAGGGGGACCGAAAGGAAACAGGAAGCCCCATACCCCCCCATAAACCGAGCATCAAGCACCATACGCCCGCCCACAACCATCTACAGCGCTCAATTGATCATGTTTCGTACGGTTTAAGGCTTAAGGGCTGAAGACAGAGGCTTGAATTAGCATATATGTCTTGGATATGAACCTCCGTAACCCTAAAACGCCCAATAAACTTCCATGCAAACCTTATAAACCAACAACTCAGACCCTAAACCCGAATTTCCCTAAACACCTCCGTAGACATCACAACATCGATCCCTTCTTTCAAGGAGATACCTAAACCCTAAACCCTAAACCCTAAACCCTAAACCCTAAACCCTAAACCCTAAACCCCCTAAACCCTAAACCCTAGTGGGGAACCTAGGACGCCTCTGGTGCGCTGCTACCTGCGCCTCACAGAAGATCCCCGGGGCAAGTGGAGAGTCACTTAGTTGGAGTAATGTAGGGGTTTAGGGTTTAGGATCTTACCTATAATATTCTGGGTTTAGGGTTTAGGGTTTAGGGTACCCTCCAGGTACCTACTATATAGGGCCTTAGGGGCTCTAGTACCCTATATAGTAGGTACTTGGGGGGTTAGGGTATACTATTCCGGGGCGTTCCTTATGATAGTTGTAGTATAATACAACCCAAACCCCTATTCTAGTGATTAACGCCCCTACATTAAGTAATCGTTTAGGGTTCAGAGTATCATTAGGGGTTATAACAGGGTCTTGTGATCCTTATATACTTATAGTCCCAACGGATAAACTAGTATCATTAGGGGTTAGGGTCTTGCGATCCTTTGATACTCAGTCCCAACGGGCTAAACATGAGTTCCTTTCTGTAGAAAGCTGGACAGTAAGGTCAAAGAGTCCCTTCCCGCAGGGCTCAGGTCGGGTCCGTCTTTGAAGCAGTTGCCAGCTTCCATCCGCCAAAGTTTGAAGGAGGACGAACAGAAGGTGACAAAGAAGTGGCTGTGCCAGCTGCTCACGAATCTAGAATCCGAGACTGTTTAGCCCAAGGTGCTGCGCCGGAGTTTCTGTCGAAAAACAGATCAGCACTGGGTCTGTAAGCCCGATGCCAAGCCCGACGCCGCGCACAAGCCGTGCTCAGGGCTAAGCCTAAACGGGTACGTTAGGATGAGGTCTGGCGTGATCTCTGCAGTGAAAATGCGCGTCACTGTGGGTGCACACCAACTGTGACCGCTTATACAGAGGCCTGAATCATTAGTCGCATTATTACTTCCCTGTGGTGCCTTTTTACATACAGCAATAAGCTGCCCCAAAACCATGTTCTGATCATTCTGCCCCAATATTGCATGCAACTTCGTGAACCTTAAGCCGGTGTTCTCGGCTTTGGGACTTCGGGCTGAGGACTTGAATTCTATGTGCGGGTGTGTAAGGCTTGCTCGAAGCTTTGACCTGCGTTGCTGTTTGGTGTAAAGGTTTGTCGTGTGATTCTATGGCGTGTGTGTTTAGCTTTCTGTTTAAGCGGGCTGTCAAGAGGGCCTTATGTGACTTTACCAGGGCAGCTATACGCTTCGTCCAGGGGTCATCTGTTGGTACGTGTCGGTACAAGGTATGGAGAAGCACATGTTCGTTCAGCCTGACATGTGGAATTCAGCTATAGGGGCCTTAATAATTAAATACGGTTTTGGGGCCCATTATACTCTAATCTTAATATGGAACCCCCCCCCAAAATAGTAACCCTAAACCCCAAACCCTAAACCCTAAACCCTAAACCCTAAACCCTAAACAAACTTCTTGCAGCCAAGACATCATGCCCCTAAACCCTAAACCCTAAATCCCAAACCCTGAACCCTAAACCCTGAACCCTAAACCCTAAACATCATGCCTGCCAAGGAAGGCTCCAGAAGGCGTTCTCGGCCTGGCGGCAACTCAGCCACGGTTTGGTCGAGGGCTGTCATCTTCCTGGGGTTCAGCGTCTAATATAGGGGCCTTAACAACTAGAAGCCCATTATACTATAATAAAAGGAAAAAATAAGAACAAATATAATATAATAATATAATAGTAATAATATTAATAATAATAAGGAACCCCCAAAAGAGTGTATGATCTTTGAAGTGCCCTGTTCAGGCGATCTGCGAAACTTTTGTTTCGTCTCTGACTACCTCAGGCTTCTCATCCGTTTGGCAGTCCCGGCAATAAACTCCAAAAGGCTCCTGGCTCCTCTTCAAGACCCAAGATTTCGAACCTGCGTCTCGAGCTGTGAAGCACCACGCGAACTCATTTGCACTGCACGTTCTGTCCCTTGGGTGTTTGCATTCTTCCACCCCCTTCTCATGCCTTTTATCTCTCCACTCCCCGTTGGAACTGCCATCCTGTGCGTGGGCCGGTGGGATCCGCAGACAAGCCTACGCATCTCGGTGATTTTTCTCTGGGTTCTGGAGTACCGTACTTTATGACTTTGTTGACCTGTTCCTGTAAAGGAAGCACCATGAGACACAATAGCCTATGCTTTGAAGGAAGCATCATGAAGTACAAGCTTGTAACTGTTTCTCCCTGGTTATTTACTTTTCCCAGAAATTCCATGGAAACGAGGCACCGCCAAAGTCCAAACCCATTAGGCCTCAACTCAAACTACAGTACTCCTACACTAGATTCTGGAGTACCATGCTTTATTGATTCGTTTTGGACCAGTTCTTTAAAGGGGCCATTATGAAACGCGTGTTTTTTTTCCTTGCTACTTCAAAGCCCAGATACTTGAAGTCGACTCTGCGTAGCGGTGCCTTAATCCTAAATCTCAAAAACCCTAAAACCCTAAACCCTAAACCCTTAAACACTAAACCTTAAATCCTAAACCCCTAGATCTCGAAAAACCCTCGGTGCCCGAACCCAAGATCCTGGCCCGGAACACGCCCAACAAGAGAAACGCCCAGACCTCAGCACCCGTAATATAGGGCCTCAATAATGAGAATAGGGTTTTGGGGGACATTTTATTAATTTATAATAAGGATATAAGGGCCTGAATAATGATTACCATACTTTTGTGGGGGTTCCTTGTTTCAATTATGGTATAATGTACCCCCAAACCTTATTCTGAATATTAAGGCCCCTATACATTAAACCCCTCAAACCCCAAAGTGCTAGACCTTCTACCCTGCAGCCGTTAACCCCAAACCCCCAGGCCCCAACCATCCAAACTTGTAGGAACCCTTGCAGTAGGCCTGACAGGAACCCTTCTGGTAGCCGTTAAGGGTGCCTCTTAAGGGGTATATCTTTAAGGGGTTCATTTAACCTAAACCCTAACCCCAAACCTCAAACCCTAAACCCTAAACCCCAAACCTCAAACCCTAAACCCTAAACCCCAAACGTTAAACGCTTTCTGGGGACCCGCAAAAGCCAGGCTCCACCTGATCAGCTGCAGAAGCCCGGGCCAGTTACAGCCCTCGGGCCTGAAAGATGGGTTTAGGGTTTAGGGTTTAGGGTTTAGGGCTTTGGGTTTAGGGCCCTTTTGGGGGGGGTTTAGGGCTGGTGGGGTTTATAAAGGGCTTCGGGCTTCTAGGGCTTAGGGTTTAGGGCTTTTCGGGTTTACTGCTTTTGGGGGGCTTATAGGGTTAAGGTTTTAGGCCATAGGGCTGTTGCTGGTGCCTTTGTGCTGGGGTTCATAGGGTTCAGAAGTTCAATGACCCAAAACCCTCAATCCCAACCTCATTCCCGCGGGTTTCAACCCTCAACCCAAACCCTAACCCCCAAGCCCTAAAACCCTAGACCCTAAAAAGGCCCTAAAATCCTGGAACCCTAAAGCCCTACACCCCAAACAAAAAAGTATTCGTGTCTCTGTCCTCTTTTGAGCTGCGTTCTTCCTTCCTCCAGGTTTTCGGCGCCGCTCGCCCCGGCCCGGTCACCCTGCTTGCGCCTGCGCCGAGGCCCCGGGCTAGGCAACCTTAAGAGTACACAGACTGTATACTACAAAGAGGACCGGATACAGATTGTAAAATTGTGGGCAAATTGTGGGGCTTTGGGGTTGCAGTACAGTAGGGTCTACGGCTTGATGAAGCTACTGGGGTTAAACGTTTAGACTCCGTGGTGCCCTAGAGACTCCAATATCCCTTAATTAAGGAATATACCTGAAATCATACCAGGGATCCTACTGTAATTTAAGGTATATTCCTTAATTCAGGGGTATTGGAGTCTCTGGGGCCATACCCTAAACCCTAAACCCTAAACCCTAAACCCTAAACCCTAAACCCTAAACCCTAAACCTTATCTAATTGAAGATCAACGCCTTTGTGGGCCAGGGAGCTCAGCAACTACGCCACTCAGCTCGGGGTTCGAACATCAGGGCTTCGGTTTAAGGTTTATAGGGTTTAGGGTTTAGGGCAGGGTTTAGGGTTTAGGGTTTAGGGTTTAGGGTTTAGGGTTTAGGGTTTAGGGTTTAGGGTTGAGGGTTGAGGGTTGAGGGTTGGAGGGTTGAGGGTTGAGGGATCGAATGTGGAGTTCCACAAGATCCCCCGAACCCAATCACACTTTGAGCATCGAAGGGTTGGGATGTCGCAGTTGGCATGCGAGTGGCCTGTGGCTTCCAGGTCTGCGCCGCAGATGTCGAATTGGCATCGGGCATCGTTTTGGGACTTGGGTTCAGGGTACTTGCGTTCGGGGGTGGGGAAAGAGGTTGGGATGTTTGAAGTCTGTGCCTCCGGAAGCAGTGACAGCAGAAGTGCGGACGGGTGGCAGCGGAAGCGCATATGTAATCGCAAACAATGGACTGCATAACTAATCGGTATCTACTATCAATGGCCATATACCCCAATGTAAGGTTGCCGGGAGTATCCTGGTAGAGTGTCAGGCTTACGGTTTGTCACGGCTTCCAAATCGCAAGCTCCGGCAGCCGATGAAGGCCCGCGCCGGAACAGCCGGTCGCCCTTCCAGCGGCGCCGGTAGTGCCCGCTGTGCCTGTGCCGCCGGCGGTGCAGCAGCCGGCACCGGCGGTCATGGACTGGATCTGCGAGGCGCTGGTCCGGAGATATAGGTGATTGTTGGGTATTAGGATTTAGGGTTTAGGATGCTTTGTAAACCTTCTTGTTTAGTGTAGGGTTTTGGAGTTTTGGGCTTAACTAGTTTTTAGGGTTTTGATGTCAATATGATTCAGGCTCGCAGGGTGTGGTTGCCCTATGGATATTCCAACTTGTTTCGCGTTATATAGCTGGAAGCGTTACACCAATTTGCAACAAAAACAAAACACCACGTAGCCCTGTGGGAGCTTATCAAAATGTCTTCCAAAATTCTAAACCCTAAACCCTAAACCCTAAACCGTTTCAGCATTCCAAATGCATGAAAAGACCTGGGCCCGGGTCCAAAGTCTGAGTCACAAAGCCCGGAACCCAGGCATGGATGCCGAGGAAACGGAGCTCAGCAAACAAAGAAAGGCGCTAGATAGATATAAATATGTATATATACATATATGTATGTGTGTATATATATATATATACACAGACACTCTATATATACATAGATATATTCAGATATATATATATATATAGAGAGAGATAGATATATATATATATATATAAAGAACTTTACGAAACAGGAAAGACCAGGAAATCAATCCGAGAAGCCGCAGTACAACACTGCATCGAAAAACCGCTGCCACCCGAAACCCAAAGCCCCAAGCCCCTCAAGTACCTTTTCAAGGGCTCTGACATTCCTCAGCAAGCGGTATTTAGGGGCTACTAAGGGGTAGTTAAACCCTAAGCCCTATAGACCTTAGGAAAGCCTTAAAACCCTCAAGACTGTCTGGTGCTTAGTAGGGAATGGGGGAATGGATCCCTATGATAGTCCCTTCAGGTCCCTTGTAGTAGTATAACCCATTCCGCAGATTGGCATTTCCAATAGCGATACTATATAACCTGTAATTAAACCAACGGGTAGTTAAACCCCATAAGCCCTAAACCTTAGGGAGCCTAAACCCTAAACCCCTAAACCCTAAACCCTAAACCCTAAGCCCTAAACCCTAAACCCTAAACTTAAAAACCCTCAAGAGGTCTGCATGCGGAAGTTCTCCTCGGAGGAAGCTCTCCGCACTCTCGCCGCATTTCGGTGCTTTGGGCTTCCGAGGTTTGGAATTTCAAGTAGGGGACTTCATAATTGGAATGGGATTTTGGGGGTTCCTTATTGTAACTATAGTATGATATACCCCCAAACCCTATTGTACTTATTAAAGCCCCAACATGAGGGTTTAGGGTGTAGGAGTTCCTGAAGAGGGGTAAGGGCTGCGTGATACAAGGGCTCTACAAGGCTGGTAGAAGGCGGCTTTAAGCATTCTACAAGCGCAGCTCAAGGGCTTCATAGAGGTTTTGGGGTGTAGGGATTTGGGGGCTTGGGATATGGGGGTTTCTGAAAATAGGGGACCCCAATATATAGTACCCTAAATAATAGGATCCTTGGTATAAGGACCCCAAAATAAGGTACCCCTAATTTTCGGAAACTCCCATATTGTAAGTTTGGGGTTTGGGGGTTTAGGGTTCCAAGGCTTCAGAGAGCTTTCGGGGTGCGGGGTCTGGGGCATTTTGGGCTTGTTCGGGTGCTGGGGACGACTCAGGGTCAAAAGTCCCCTTGGCGATAAAAATCAAACCCGCATGTTTTTTGTTTCAACAAACCCCTCATAACACCCCACACGACTCTATATACTTGCAAAACACCTCACAGAAAACCCTTGCTGAATCCTGTTCCAATCAGTAAGGCTTCCGGGCTAGGCGCTTTGGGCCAACAGGTAGATCCCATCGGACAGTTCTAGTCGATGCAGCTCATGTGGGAGCTAAGTCGGATAAGGAGCCCCCTGTACATGGGCGCCCTGCTTTCCAGAATTGAGAAAAAACTCAGAAGTCCGACAGAAGGCAGACACGAGCAGCTTTCCGAGCTGTGCAGCGGCCATGCTTGCTTTGGGTGCTTGTAGCCTTATGGCGGGGGGTCTAGGGTTTAGGGCTTAGGGTTCAAGCGGAGGGCCCCTTAAGGAGGCGATCATGCACGTGGAGAAGATAAGCAAAAAGAAGCCACAGCCCAGGCTTCCATAAATGCAGCCCCCTAAACGGCATCCCCAAGATTTCATATGGAAGCAAAGTTAAAGGAATCCGTAGCTTCTCAGGCCTGGGTTTTTCGAGTGCTTGAGCTTAGGGTTTACTGCGCATAGCTTGGTCGAGTAGTTCGGTCTTTCCGCGTCTTGCAGGTCCTTCTATCTTCTGCCAGCCGGCAGCAACAATCGTATGGCCGATGCAATCCTGTAAGTACATGAGAGTTTTGGGCCCGCCGCAAAGACAAAGAGCCATTCGTGTACGGAGTCTCCCAAGTACAAGAAGCCTTCTGAGAAACACACTCCAAACTCCGCAACTAAGTGGCGTGCTGGTACTATAGACCACGAAGTCGTCCTGAACCCGAAATCCAGCATGGCCTCGTGAGCCCCGCACTAACAAAGCACAGCGACCAGACAAATCTATCAACCGTGCGAAATGTGTGTCAGAGAATTGTTAACGCTGTTTAAACCAGGCACTCCCGGAGCATTAATGTTCCGCGGCAGACAACCGCTCCATACACACCGTGCTAGTTTAGCGACCATACTCAGTATCACAAACATAGGCGCAGCCGCAGCACCAGAAGAAAACAGACACTTAAACCCAACCCAGCCAAACCCATCCCCTAAACCTTAAACCCTAAGCCCTAAACCCCAAAAACCCTGTGAATCGAGTGCCCTGGACTGGCCAGGCACAAGCAGAATCTCGAGAAGTTGGGCCTCGCAGCGTGAAACCACAAGAAGGGTTGGAGGTTCTACACCCTACCATAGAAGTTGCAGGGTCGACCATCGTACTAGGCATGATGTTGCAATGATGGTACAATGTTAGCCGAAGTAGTACTTGCTGGGCGGGAAGTTTCAGTAACTCTAGTGCACGAAGTCGTAGGGCTTCCCAAGCCCTACACCTTAAATCTTAAGCTTTCTACACTAAGTTCGGACCACAACCTGCTCGCCCCGGTGAAACTGTCTCACTTGCCCAGAGAGCAGGCACGAGCGTGCGGGCAGGTAGCAAAAAGGTTACGAGGGCCTTGGGCTTAGGGTTCCGGGCGTGGCCTAAACCCTATACCCCAGAATACTGTAGCATCGACCACCATCCCAACCAGTGGCATCGAAATCTGTAAGATTAAAGCATCTGCTGAAACGCTGGGCCTCTGAAACTGTGGTTTCGCTTCAGGTGACTTTCCCGCTGACATGTCGGCTGCCGTTTGGGGCTTCGGGTTAGACGTCAGCGGCCTCTCAGGTGTGGGAAATCGTTCCTATGCGTAGAACCCGTTAGGGTTCAGGGTTTAGGGCATAACATGATAAGAGTAAACGTTGGTGTTTGACGCTCCAGGTGTACGAAGTAATTAGCACCCTGAGGTGTCTAGACTCTACCTTAAGAACCCAAAACCCACTTTTTTGTAGGTTCTTATTATAAACCCTAATATGGGATTTATAGGGACCCTACAAAAAAGTAGGTTTTGGGTTCTTAAGGTAGACCTTGGCCTCAAGAAGCTCCACCTCCTAGACCCCGACATGCGCAGGTATTCTTCGGTGCTGGTTACTGGCACGAAGCGGAATATCAGGGATTCGACGCACTGTCACAATATGTTTCATGTCTACTAGGACCACGAAATCTCCAACGATGCGAATTCAGTCCGGCTGTGCAGCTCTGCATCATTTCTGTGTTTACACTCTGTAAGTGCAGTGCGGTTACTATGTCAGGGAAGCTCAAGCTCCCCGGTGATTTCCCATAAGAACAACAAGCATCAAAGTCGGATAGCAATAACAACAATCATCAGCATCATGATGTTGATGTTCATGATCATCAGTGTTCTTGTGGCAACCATGACCGTAGTAACAACAAGAATAACAAGAAGCCATGAGAATAACGGGAATAAAGCTCACAAGTGCCATTATTGTAACTGTTGCTTTTGCTACGATTACCATCATTATGATTATCATGATTACTAGTATGATTGTTATGATATCTTATTATGACTATGTTTGTTTCTTCCCGGCCATTGTGTATGGGATGCGGTGGGATGCTTGCAGGTTTGTGTTCGGGGTGTGAAGAAAGTATTCTGCTGACGATTCCAGCCATAGCACTTTTGCTGTTACCCGCGTGTGCGGAATTTACGATAAACATTCATGCATAAGCACTTGTCGGCAAGCAGTTTTTGGATTGTTGCAGAACCTCTCGAGGGCCCTGCAAAAAGGAACCTCACTTCCGGGAAGCCCACCCAGGGGCGTAGTGGCATAGTGGAACACACAGACACACAAACAGACACAGTAACTCTCGGTCTTTGGGCACGCTGACGAACCTTGCTATTGTAGGGAAAATCGACGGAAAAGCCCAGAAGATTCGCGTCCGAGTTTATAGGGTTTAGGCTTTGGGGCTCAGCTTGCGATGTTTCTGCGGTTTTGGGCAAAACCAGCTGATTCTGGGGCAGGCCTCGGCCACCCAAGCCGAGAGCGCATCAGCTCGAATCTTCTGCATGGAGCCATTAGGGTTCAAGGTTTTAGGGCTTAGGGTT
>CAJNDV010004692.1:35000-66637 GCA_905221635.1 Symbiodinium sp. CCMP2456 | reverse complement strand
AGGTCTTTCATGTCAAAAAAAAAAAACTAATGCCACTAATGAACAGGAAGTTTGCGAAAGCAACTTTGGAAAGCAACGCCTTGGATCCTCTGCTTCCTGATTTCGTCATGATGTCCAGACCACGAACGGTTCACACATTTGGACGGTGTTAGAAGATGGCACGGGTTGCCGAAGCAGGATGATCAACAGAGCTTTCCACATGTGAAATATGAGCACCCGTCCGGAAATAACAAATCTCAGAACGTTTTTTTTTGCCATGGTCGATGGTCGTGGAAAGCTGCCAGCGGCAGTGGCCTTACCTGTCAGGTTGGGATTCCACGAAGCGTTTGATGTTTGTTTGTAGAACCCCGATTCATAAGCTCCTCGCAGATTCGACTCCGGATCTGCATGGAAGCTTTGGTAGGGAAGTTTGGAAAATTCACGAATGGCTAACCGCCTAAACAATCCATGGTGGCCTTGCGTTTGTCCTTCAAAGGTCGGGGGTCGCGAGCTTGGTGAGCGTCTCCACCGAGCAGACGAGGCTCTTCGCCAAAACATGGGGTTTTGCCGTCCACAGAAAAAAGGGGGGAAGAGGGTTGGGTTGGCAGAGGATTTTAAGTGTAGGGTTTAGGAAATGCTCGCATATATATTTCTTTCAGAGGGGCCTTCAAGGGTAAGTTTTTGTGGACATTCGGGGTCATGCGACCAGTTTGGGAGTTTGGGCTTGGGGTTCGGGGTAATGGGATGCTCAGATGACATACATGTAGCTTGTTCTACTATCGTCGGGTGGCATCTTTGGGCATGTGTGGAACCTTGAGGGGAGTGGGGGTGTGCGCTGCGACCGGAGTCAAGGGAGCATCCCAACCCCAAGCCTGAAACCCCTAAACGTCCTAAACTGCCCGAACCCCTGAAGTCCACCCAGGGCATGTGCTGCAGCAGGAGTAGTTCTTCCTGGTGTTATGTGCCTGCCATCGACGTGTGCAACCAGGCCTCAGGCCTCTATTTGTGATCTTCGGGCAGACGTGCTTACGCTGGTGTTGCCGTGCACCCAGGCAGCTAACTTCCAGGCTTGATTTTCCACATGGTGAGAGTTTGAGGTCGTTTCTCGACGTGACTTCACTTTCGAAAGCTTGCTCATGGAACCACGTAGCACAGAGGCCGGGGTTGATGCCGTAGCTTTCGGAGCATGGCTGTGTATCTTCAAGACCACAAGTCGACGGAAACTAAAGATCCACATGGGCTGCAACATCGCGCTGCGGCCACAAAACTTGTATCTGGACCAGTTCAAGGAAAGCCCTGTCCACAGGCTTGCAGCAGTGCACGAGCACTGGCGGGAGCCACAGCGATATGCACGGCACAGCTCTGTCACAGCACTGCGAAAGATGCGACAGGCACCTGTTCGTGCTTCAGTTCTTCGGCGTCTACTATGACGATTACATGCGCTTTTTGGAGGCCTCCGCATCCCAAGCTCTAACCATGGGGCCGGCGCGGCCGTGCACAAGCACCAGCACCTGTGAAGAGGTGTGGGACGATGGCAGATGGCGGCGACTCTTTATCTACATTCGACAGGTCACAGCACAGTAGTTTGGAGACGGATGTCCATATGGTTCTATCTCCAATGATTCGGCAATTTGTGTCGCGTGTTGGGAAATTAGCTCGCTGCGAGTTTTCATTTCAGTTTCAAAAGCTCCGGATTAGTACTGCCTAGTATTTGGAAGTAAGATGTGTGCATGGCAGTGGGGCCAAAGTGTGTTTGGAAGCAAGAGACTCAACATGATCCCGCAGAGCTGTTGAAAGGTCCACCACAACGTGGACCAGCAGAATGCGACGAAAAGGACCATGCCTGCCCTGTCAAACACTGAGACGGCCACGAACATGGCTTCTCGCTCAGCTGCGGGCTGGCACCATTTGCATGCCAAGGCTGAGGCCTTGCGCCTGGCTTGGAGAGGCAGGACGCATGCTTCTTCACTTCTTCCTTCTTGTCCACCACAGCATCCAATCTCCGTGGGATTGCGAGAGATTAATTGTACGTGTTGGGTTCATTCTGAAGGAACTCTCTATCAAGCCTACTGTCGCCACTGCTCTCGTGTGTCGCCATCTCTTTGTTGCTGGCTTCCTCAGGCTTTCGATGGTGCCTGCCTCATGATCTTTGCCGATGCACCGAAGTTCACATCCCCAGCTGTTCACCGGTCGATGCTGACTAGGGGGCTGGGACTTAAGGTGATCACGGATCGTCTGGAGTTCGCGGCCAGACAAGGAGGTGTCTTCGGCGTCTCACAGTGGATAAACAGGAGAACGCATCTTGAAAGGCATGCTCGGCGAAAGCGTTATCGCGGCAGCCGCAAGCCCCGGCTGTACGAGAAAGTAGAGAATATTTTTCCTGGACAAGCAAGACTCCGTCGTTACCAAGGTTTGGAGGTTGCAGACAACTGCTGAGTCCTTAGTTTTTTTTTGCATCTCAGATCTCCGTGAGACTATGCGCTGATGGCGAGCTGGCGGAATGCAGTATTGCCTCGTGTAGCATCTCGCATGAGGCAATGTCTTCTTTTGGGAGAATGGCCGTGTGGTGCAAGTGGTCCGTTGCAGCGACGGGCAGGTGCATCGCAGTAGTGTTGTGACGCAGGAGCATAGCGGTACCAGCACGCTGGCAACAGAGCTCGCAAGCCGCTCCATACTGTATCGTCGATCGAAAGGTTCTCAGGGAGATTGACACAGGACAGACTTTCAAAAGCAATGGCCTCAGGCAGAGAAGTCCACCAGGACAACAAGGTCAGGGACAAGGGCAGGGTGTCAGACCTGAAGATCCCCTGATCCCACCAGCACGACGGGACCTCTTTTTCATCTTGAGTCTTGATGTTCAGGATGCTTCCACAGACTCGCCAACGTCAAGAACAAGCTGTTCGTCTGCCTGAATGATTGCATCAAGGTGGAATGCTGAACGGCTCAACTGCAGGCATCGTCATGGGTCTGCGCAGCTTATCTATAGGTCTGGGAGTACGACAGCTCACTTGAGCCAGTTACGCTTCCAGATGCCAAGCCAGGGCCGCAGCTTTATTGAGAGTTTTGCATGGAGTTGCGGTGTTCGGGGTTTGTTTGTTTGTTGAGGCATCCCGGCTTGCTTTCAAGAGCAGCGGCCCCAGCAAGCCCGGGAGGGCTGGAATGCGCAGGCAGCCCTTTGTCAGGTTGGTCGCCCCCTTGAGCTGTTGGTGCACAGGCTGGCAGCATGCAGCAGCATGCAGCAGCATGCAGCAGCACCACGCAGCACCACTGAAGTTTCGTTGCTTCATGCAGGCAGCGGCTCATCCTGGTGGAGAGTAGCTGCTGCCTTCTTTGGCACACGGAGACCTTGGAGTTTATTTGCTGCATCGAGGTGGGGTAATGCCGGTGTTGCCCTAGCCCCCTAACAGACCTCTCAAAGAGTGTCGCCTCGTGCCAGCATGATGACATTGGTACGAGCTTTGGCAGGAAGAGTTCGGTTCCTAGAACATTTCAATCCCTACCATGTCAGTGTGCTGATTTGCAGGTCCCACCACTGAGATCGAGCGTTCACCCGGCATGACCCCTAGAGAAGCAGACTCTGGCCGGGTGTCCCGACGTCGCTTCTTGCGAGGTGCACGCGACACACTGGAGGCACTCCCCGTTCTGACTAAATTCACTTTGCAGCTTAAAGTTGGCTTTGCAGGTCCAGTGGATGGGGGACTTGTTGATGACCTGGCGCCATGCTGCTCCTCATGCTGGTCATGTGGCAGCCGACCCTGTGCAGGTGCTCTTTGAAGAGCAGGGAAGTCATTCTTGGAGAGTGTTCCCGCTTTTCTGGACAGATGCCCTGGCCAATCCGGAAGAGCCCAAGTAGTCATGAGGCATTGATAGTCGTTCTCTCAATCTGGGGAGAGGTGTCCGTATATGAGCATGAAGCAAATGAGCAAGAGGACTTTTTTGCACGACACTATGGCTGGAAGAGTGTGGAAAACGACACCAAAGTTTTCCATAGCATCCCTGATAGAGGTAGAGGCAGATCATGACATGAACCGTATTTCGCTTCAAGTACCTCATGACAAGAACAGTTCCGGTTGCGGAACGACGTTTTGAAACGCCAAGCTGTCGAATCTCGAACATCAAACGTCACGTCTTGTTCCAGCTTTGGAGAGATTTGCCTGGCGTGTCTTTGTGGTTGGTCTTTGCTCTCACAACTTCGGAAAAGAGCCAAGATTCTGGCACTTGTACTTCTAAGAAGCATTGATGGTAGTGGGCGAAAGGTGCCTTACAGATATGGAGCATGCTTGCAGAGTTCCATGGATGTCAGTGCCACCGGTGGGTCTAGGCCAGAGACGGTCCTGAAAGATAGTCAGGCAGGGGCGCGCTGCCTTGAGGACAAAATTTTCTCATGAAGATTGAAGAGTGCCGCGGCGAGCATGTGTGGGCGAATGTCAGAGCGATTCGACGCACGGGGCACTGTTGTATGAGGCTACCGTGGAGGAGTAGTTTGGACCTGAGTGGGGTGTGGTCTTTCAGGAGTACTGCGATAAAGCTATCAGATAGCTTTGTCTCTGAACAAGATTCTTGTTCAGAGACAGGAGTCTGACCGTATTCTTGATTAAAGTGGACATCGGAGAGCTGTGAAATACTGCCGTGCCACACAAACCAGGTGACCGGCTGGCAACGAGTAGGAACGGCGTTTCCCTGAAGCAAGAAGCGAGCATGCCAAGAGTCTGTGTAGACAGTGACATGCTCTCCCTGCTGACAGGGGGAGGAAGGAGAGGCTCAGGGAAAGCCAAGGTTTCGCTCAGGAGCCGTCTGTACGCATGAGTAAGGATTCAAAGCCGAGGAGAACAAAAACGTCGTCCCAGCTTGCCTTTTTAACCTTGCAGGGCAAGGTAAAGCCGTGGCAACATCTTGAAAGCTTTAAGGACACCTCGATGAACACTCTTGATGTCGCAACGGTTTGCCATCGCGGTGTAGGATGGACGAGCATGACAATGTCTGCAGTGGGAACGTATGCAACACTCTCCGCGTGCGCTCGTGCGAGGTTTTTCTGGAGCGCACTATAGTGTCACGGATAGCAGTCGTGGCATTTTCCGGTGGAACAGTCTTGCTCCGTGCTTCCTCACGATCTCACTGGTGGAGACGCCAGCGCACCACGTCCGCATGGCCTCCCCGCGAACTCTGCTGGTTCCCTTCGTGGTGCTCGCATTCCCAATCATGTCGCGGTGGAATGCATGGAGAGGCCAAAACTGACTTCGGAGCTGTACTTAGGCTGCTGTTTCGTCTCTGGGTCCCCAGTGCAACCGTCAATCCGCCTCTGCGGCCTGGGGACCTTGGCTGCATCCTTTCCTTCGGGCTTACGAGCCCTGCATCGAGCATACCGCGTGGTCCTCAAGCGATTTCATGTACCGCCCCATTCTGGGATGCAGAATGTTTTTTTGCTCGCAGAGCAATGTCTTCTTCACCTGGTCAAGTATCATGGACAGTGTCGAGGATTCATTTCTGCGCCTTGATTCGCCCAGCCAATGGGCATTGTGTCAACCTTACCCCCACGTCATTGACGCTAATATTTGAGAGTCTCTCTTTGCTTCAAGTCTTCCAGTAACAAGAACACTAGCCAGTACCCATAACATGGGATCTCCCATGCTTTTTCGGCATCGACATGATTAAGGCCCCTTCTATCACTTCCTCCTGGAAGTGGACTGTTTGTTACTCGATCGTCCTCTCGATTTTGATGTAATCTATGGGCAGTGTTCTTTTGCCCTCAACTCTCTCAGACAGATGCTCTACACTGAAGTCTGCGGTTGTCGAGATTTCAACCCCTCACAAAAGGACTGCTCCAACTCTTTTCTGCCTATCCATGCGCAAACCCGCATGATGTGGATGGACAACATTTCACTTTACAGAACACTTCCCCGTGTATATAATTCGCGCCAAGCGGCAAGCAAGCCGAGGAAACCTGGGGGCGGAGGATGTTTAATCAGACCCGCTGGTAGCAGTGTAGGACTAGGATTCGGTGCTGATGGAGAGCCTAGAACCTGCGAGCAATTCCTGTAAGCGCAAGGCTTCGGCGAGATTGTAGCAGAGGGACAACAAATCAGCTTAAACAAGGGGTACGGACAGACTGACAAAGCGGGCAGCATTGCTAAGACTGTAGAGCTCGCTTTGTTCATGCTATCCTTGTCGTGATTGCTTGTCATGCCAGACAGAAAGTCAGCCTCGCGATTTGATTTCTTTGTCTTGTGTGCACTCATGCCCGGTGAAACGAACTGGAGGGAGTGTTTTGAGCATGCTCTCCAATCTGCCTTTTGCGAGGGCCGTGGCAGCCAGCGATCTTTGAATGTCGCGACCCTAGAGGATGCCTGCACCTGGCAGGAGACAAGTCTTTGTGCGTGTGCGCAAGAGGTGTGGACACTGGACGGAGAGCCTCGGGCTTTCTTGCAAACAGACAGCCCGCTTGTGCAGGCACACTGGGTAGACGCCAGTTCTGAGAGTTGACTGCGGTGTGAAAGCAGGTGGATGTGGCGCGTGTGACCTGGGTGTCTGCTGTGGGCCCGAGCATTCCATACCAGAATACAGGCAGCATGCAAGTGCTGGTTTGTTGGAGTAAGGTCTACACCTTGGATCACTTCATCATTTGCGCATTGGATTCGAGGTTTGCCCCTAGGAAGTGTCAAGATCGCTGCAGTTACTTTACCGTGTGAAGATGACCACAGCTGCACATCCAGCTCCATGGCGTATCCGGATCACTGCAGAAGTCAAGCTTGGCACCGAAGCATCCCTTGGCACTGGCAGGTCAGTGATAACCCTTTGGGACTCCAAAGCTGGCTTTTCTCCCATATTTCGCTTCTACAGCGGCTGCGAGGTGGGAAAGCACGGTGCATTGAAGAACGTCCTGGAAGCGGTGCAAGCAAACGAGCCATCTTGCCAGGAGCCCTTCGACTTGGTGCTGACGCAGGTTCAGAAGGGGTTTATGTCCTGAGTTTCTAGCCTCTTCACTATCTCTTCTGCATGTGCTGGTTGCTGCAGGATTTCATGGTGGTAATTCAGGACAACATGTCTGCAAATCGTCAGTTACTCAGGCTGCTGAATCTGCAGTGGCTTCCGCGGTGGCTGGGTTCGTGCCTTCAGGTCTCGATCTCTTCTTCTGGAAGCTCTGGCTTCACCCAGGCTTCGAGGCCCATCAACCTCAGCTGTCTGCTTGCTGGAGGCATCATCATGACAGGTGGAGGGCCAATCCATGGAAAGTGGAATACTTACAGGGGTCGGTTCAGTGACTCAGAAGTCAGGCAACGAACGTTCGAGCCTACCGCACAAGGCTCTGAAAGACGACAGCTCGCAGGACTGTGAATGCCACCTGCTGGAGAGGCATGGTTGAGATTTGCCACGATTTTCCCTCAGGAAGACACCAACGAGAGGCTGGCTCAGCACGGATCATCGCAAAACGTATCACGGGTGTGCTCTAGTTTTGTGATGTGGGAAGCCAGCAATGAGTCCGAAGGGTCATCACACAACGAATCATCAACTGAGCAAAAATTTGTCCAGTCTCAGGCTTCTGTGCAGAAGTCACGACTACCGGCTGCAGCTCGATTTGCACCTCAAGGAGCGCCGTTTTGAGATCCCATGCATGTAGATGTGTCAGAGAGATGTCGCAGCTTGATACCTCACTTACAAGGTGGCGCTGCTCTTCCTGCTCCAGCCTGATAACGCCGTGCACCACACGCATAAAGGCTTCCTGAAGTGCATGAGGCAGCAGTTGGGACCGGCCTCGTTGCCGTTTTGGATCTGGCCGGCATCCCGGGTCAAAGGTCATCTGGATTTTACACCCCAGGAGCCTCTGAGAGCTCACCAGGCTTCTGCAGCTGCTGCGCAGCTCAGTGGCGATGCGTTGCAGAGACGAGCTCAGCTGAGCAATTCTGTGCTTTCCTGTGTGTCCGGAGCCAGCAATACCATGAACCCTCATTCGGAAATGGACGTGTTTGAACTGCATAAGTTCAACAGGCTATGGCACGAGTCCATTACATGTTCTCTGTCAGGAATCTCCATTTCGTGTCAAGCGAATCAAATCCCAAAAATATCGTTGTACTTGGTAAGCATTTCCATACCGATCAGGAGGAGCAGTCGGGGCTGATGAGCTCGCACAGTAGAGCTCTGCGCATGCAGAAGAGGACCGAACCGTCGCCCAGCAATCGATATCTGTTCCCAGAAGTTCCACTTGTGGAAAACATGACGACTAGATGCCCCCATTGCCTTGTTCGCCTGACTGGTTGCTTGTTCCGGCCCGCTGAGCCGTGGGAGAGCGTTGTACTTGACTTTATATTGCCCAGCATCTGTTCCTGTAGAACGGGTCCTGTAGGATCCGTCAGTCGATTCGCGTTTAGGCTGGGCACAACGCAACGTGGGCCTCCACGCAGGTTCATCCCATCTCTCGGTATTGCCACCATGGTTCTAAGTGGTACTTCCGTTGAATGCTGCCGCGTTGTCATTATCAGTGACTTGAGTGCTATGATCCTTCACACGATTGTCAACATCTACCTTGTCAGGGGCCACCTCATTCCCTGCAAGCTGGTTACTCGAGGTCACTAATCCGTATGCTCTTCTGCTTTGCATGTTTTCTGCTTCGCTGGAGCTCGGGGATGCTCTTGTCTTCGTTGACGCCAGAAGAACGGCCAAGCCTGGATATCGACGATCTACACACTACTTGCACTTTTCACGACGATATGTCCCTCCCCTGGACCTGCTGTGGTTATTCTCCCCTTCGCCCGGAGCTTGCTGGGACCTCAGGGGCGGCTCTGAGGCCTGGGATTCCAAGCAGAAGAGCACCCAGGGGTTTTTCTGTGGCTGGAGGCCGATGTGTTTCTTTGCAGGAGGGTTCCCGGTACGCGCCGGGTGATCACGGTTCTACACTTGACATGAGCTGATGGAACTTCTATCGGGATGGATCCTGGTTCGCGAGTGGAGTGCGCGGTTACGTAAGTGTCAACGCGCAGCAGGTCGGATTGATCCCGGTTCGGGCCTGGTATGCGCGGTTGCGCGTGACATGAGCTGATGGAAGCTCTGTCGGGATGGATCCCGGTTCGTGCCTGCTGTGCGCGGTTGGCCACGCGGTGTGCCGGCTCTAAGGTTTTTCAAAGTTTTCTCAGTGGTTTGATCCTTGAGCCTGCGGGCCGGAGTTGATGCTACTGCTACCCAACAAGCCATGCCTTTGGTCCCTCCACTCCAGTCCACTCCGCTTCACGATATGTCCCTTGACTGCTCTTAACAAACACCTCCGACAGGGCCATGCATTGATTATGATTATGACATCACAAAGTAGCCTTGCTGCATGCAGGTTGCCTTTCTGGCCACCATGCCTTTCCTCCTTACACCCCTAAGGGCATGTTGCTCCAGGCAATAAGTTAAATATTAGTTGGATATAGGGTTGTCCGACCTTTGGTGGGTTTCGGACAGGCGACCCACGGCCGGGCTTTCGATGGGTAGTGCGGAACCAGGGAATGCATAAACACGAGCGAACAAAGTGCATGCATACGATGTACTCTGGTGGGCAACTTCATCTGCAATCTGAACGAGGCGTTGGGATTTAGTAGAAACCCCAGATGATGCCAATCCCATTTCCTGGAGGTTGTAGTTAATGAGTTTATAGAAGTACACCAACGAGGTGGGGTGAGAGCTGGGGGAGCAACACACACACACATCAAACGGAATTCAGGAAGACTAATTTCTTGCTCGGGGATGGGACATCGACCCAAAGAGCTCGGTGGAACGGCTCCCTTTGTACATTGATACCACCAGCGAAAGTGACAGGGTATTCATCACCACTTTCCACGAGACCGAATGGTGGCTCGCCGAGAAACGGTGACTCTTCCGGATATTGCCTCCCCCACTTCCTGTCCAGAATGGTGTGACGCCTTAGCACAGCCAGCATCCCTGCAACAGATATGCGACAGAGGACCGAAGAATTCATAACCATAGATTCTTAAGAGCTGCTGGGCTCTTTGACATCCTCGTCCAGGCGCTTTCTGTACAAAGAACTTCGACCAAATTGTCGCCTGATCAAGACGCGCGGAGCCCGGCAAATGTCCCACGAGCAACATCACGACTGTGGACATCTAAGGCTCAGCCTTCCAGATATCGACACTTATTTCGCCTCGTACAGGCCAGGGTCTGCATTACGCATGCGAGTCAAGGGTTTGAAACTCATCTCTGCGACACTCTCTGCGCGAGCAAGCGTGCTGACCTTGTGAATGTCTGTCACACGGGAGGTTAAGCTGATGTGAGCAAGAGTGTAAGAGCCCATGTTCGTGTCATGAAGTCAGGAATGCGGTGACATGGTCCGTAAAAGTGAATGTCGATTTTGTATGCATGTTGCAGGCTGCTTGCAGCAGGCTGGAGTCTTTGCATCTAAACGACTGGAGTGCGTGTAAAAACGCTACACGGAAACTTGCAGGATAATCCTCGAATATGCAATCCGAGGACTACGCGTACAGTTACCATGGTTTTTATGATTTACGAATTACCACAGTGGCCACTCACGCCACAACGGTTTGTTCGCTGACGTTCCGTTTGAGTGCTTGGAAGCACGGACTTGAATTCGAGCGAAATGGCCAGTTGCTCTCGTTGCTTGCACCGCTCCCAGCAGCTGCCGCAGGAATTTCCTCAATGTTTGCTCCTTTCACAAATCGGGTCAGGCCTGTTTCCATGTGCTAGAGAGCTGTTGACTTTTGACGAGGGCTTCTTGCCGCATACTGTATGGCAAGGAATCGCTGAGCGTCTATCGTTCCAGTTCACTTCAGTGGCCGGCTAAGGCTTGTGAGGTGTTTTGTTGTCTTGATGGCTTCAGTGCTGTTCGCCTGCTGCATGCTACTTGTGGTGCTAGTCATTGGTATTAATAGAGTCCGAGGTTCTGCAAGCACTGTGATGTTGAGAACAAAGTCCCCAATAGATCCTATTCCTATTGCAGACATGTTCTGTATGAGTAGCTGCAAGCATCCCATTCGTTGTGTTGTGTGCGATCACTCCAGTCGCCTGGCAGACGGCGACGACTACTAATAGTAGCTCCGCCCCCCACTGCTACATCTGGTAAGGCTATTACTAGTTTTCGTAGACCTAGCACTACCACTGTGAGGCCTCGACTGGAGTCGTCAACCATGAACTTGCGCTTAGATGCTTCCTTCTTTCCATCCTGACATATGCGCTCGCCAATCTGAAGTGTTGTCTGCTGGTGCCCAGGAAGAAAGTGTTTTTCCCACCCGCAAAGCACACCAAGTTCGAAGAATGGATGCTTGGATGCAGATCATGGTGCTTCGCAGGATCTAGGCATTTATCCTGTTCAATCACTGAGATTTCGGCTCCAGCTGAGGATTGCTTTGCAGGTACAGCTCTGTGCGGGAGACAGGCTCATCCGCTTGGTCCGCCTGCCAGGTGCACAATGATGGCACGGTTGTGGTCTATGACTTCAGACCCAGCCAGGTCATCTTCTTGTTTCCATAGTGCCAGAGGGCCGTCGATGCCTGTGCAGATGGCCTTCGATGAGCTGCTACTGCAAGGCCATGGAGGCTCTGAAATGCTCTGTCCTGTAGCTGGCACACGTGTAGGCGCAGTCTCGGGCGCATCACTTGGTGAAGAGGTGCATGAGTGTGTGCAAACAGACAACTTCCCGGACAGGGCTCCCTTGTTCCGATGCGAAACAGCCGGGTTCCCGGTCCAAGAGTTGCAAAGTTCCAATCTTCGAGGTGTTGTCCGTGCAGGCCGCAGAAGCACCTGCCCGTCAGCGGTCCTCGATGGCTTCGCCGCCCTGTTGCTGGACTGTTGCCGTTTGGCTTCAGTTTGCTCGTCTCGTGTCAGACTCCGTGTTTTACAATAGCGATTCAGACACAGACACCACCGTAGTGCTCTAACAGATGTGGCAACATTGAATGCCCGACCTGATCCTTCGCATGCGCACTGCTTTGTCAGCCAGGGTCATGGGCTCAGACGTTCCAGACGCGCGTGATCGATTCATCAGACTCTTGGCTGGGCCGTCATGGGCCTGGCGCACTTCACTGGAACACCAGCTGAACACTGGAGTTCAAAGGGTGCACAAAGACTGCACCAAGGCTTCTCATGGGTGAAGTCTTGTTCCGTCAACGAATATCCGAATAGCCTGTTAGCTTTTTGGGATTGTGGGTTACGATGTTTCCAGTTACTTGGTTTCTGTCACGCTGCTTTCGCATTGACCCTGTGGATAGTCGGGCTGCGCGCCATGCAAAAGGCAAAGGAGGCTTTTGGTCTTGGCAGACGCGTGTTGCACACTTTGTGGCGCTTTGTGAGTGTGCCAAACTGCAGCTTCAAGCACTGCATGTACTCGAAATCAATCCGGTTCAGGCCATGCAGTGCCCCACGAACGTAAGTCCCCCGGCAGCCGCAATACTTCGAAGAGTTCAGATAAAGTTGAAAGCCTAGTAGTCCTTGGGGGCTCTCGGTTCTCCCCGCCTCGTGCAACATGCCAGCAGCTCAGAAAGGGACTTCGGTGAGAGTGTTTGCGGTATTGTGGAAGTGCCAAGGTGTGACATCCAGGTTCACACCGTCACCAGGTGATCTTTCGTGGTGACTGGTTGCTAGTGGGCAGCATCATGCATGGCGCATGCCAGAGATCAACCGCTTGTAAATCTGACTCTGCCGCAGCCATACGCCACTAGCATAGAATGGGCCTTATTATGGTTATGACTACAGTGTAAGTTTGATTCCGCAGATTGACTCGACAGCTCGCTGCGAGTGCTCGCACATCAGACAGTTTGAGCATCAGTTTTTGCCCGTCATGCTGCAACTGGGAAGACCCTGCTTGGCCTGGCGGACTTGTGTTCTGAAGGCCTAAGCTTCGCAGAAGTTCATGTTGCACGATATCGCCAGAATGCATCAGTGATGTGCTCGATTCACAGCATAATTTGTCATTCTCTGATAGGGGCCCGCCCGTGTGTGCCTTCTTCGTGCCGCAGCTCCATTGCAACGGGAGTTCCGCTTCGTCACCACCAGTGCAGCGGCAGGTGGGGCAATAGAGGTGCGCTTTTCGCTGTTGAATCTGTCACTGCCCCTGGCGCCGAAACGAGGAAAGGAAGCCAAGGCGAAGAGCATCTCTCATGACTTCACTGACTCCACCGTGGCCTTTGAGTCCAAGACCCTGTGCACTTCAACTGAAACTTTGGAACATCTTTAACGAGATTTTTGCGAGCTCTTGCGACTCGCTTTCGTCATCTTGGAACCAAGGGGAGCTCGTTCGTGCTTATTGCGTGTTCCAGACTTGCGCCATTGGTCCAATCGTGCGTCACTGCGACACACTCTACGACTACTCGCTCAAGATCCTCGGTGCCAGGCTCTTTACACGGATGCATGATCCTGCTGCTACTGAACCCAAGCTGTTTGCAGGCTAACTCATCTCCTCCTCAGAAAGACCTTCTTCGACCATTTCTGTGCAGGAGAAACCAGCCAGGACGCATGTGTCAATCTTGGCTTTAGCTTGCCAGAACTGAATCATTTTGCCACGATTTCTACAGGGCAGTTTACAACTCGCCTCAGTATCACTTTCTCATTGCTGTTGTCTCTGTTGAACGTGTCACTGGCCACTGGACTCTGCCAGGGCATTCGCATTCGCAGTGGCATGTCACCGTCGCGCCCAGCTAGTCAACTTGGCACCCTCATTTGCTTCCTCCTCATTTGCTTCCTGCTCCATGCAATTCACTCGTCTCCACCTGCGATGCGAGTTTTCTACGCCGGATCTCCTTTATGGTCAGCCACGTTGTGAAATCTGCAGGAGATAGTGCCTCGAATGCACGAGCTTCGCAGATACAACGTCCTAGCCTTGGCCTGTCTCCCACGAGCCTTTCTGCATCTTTGTGCTGTGTCTCGAGAAGCCCTGAGGTTGGAGGCATTTTGGACTATGCGGCAGAAGCAAAAGACGGAGAACTGCCGGAAATCGTGAAGCCGACGGAAGAAGTCAGTGAGGAGGCCTCGTGGCTGCACCACTGGAGTGGCAGGCACACCTGTGTCTCTCGATATCACCTTTTTAGGAGATTGTCGGAGCACCAATGAGCAGCCGCAGCTACGACTACAAGAATGAGGCACCGAGAAGTGCCGCTCAAATCCACCGGCTGGCAAAACGGTTGTTGGCCATTTGTATCTGCGGATGCATGCAAGGCACTTTGCGATGCGAATGCTCGGATATTTCGGACAGCTGTTCGTGCAGTGAAAGACGCAACACCAGACGGCTTGGCTGCAAGTCTTCCAGACTGCTTCGCATTCTTCAGTACGTGTACCAGAACATCTGAACTGTCGTGAGCCGAGGACGGCTTTGCTGCGATCAAGTTGTCTGGCCTGGGGAGTCCTGCCTGCCCTGTGCTTGTGCGTGGCAGCGCAATGCGATGTGTATTCGGTTCACTCTCAATGTAGAGTTCGAGCCGAGGAACCCACAGCTGCTTGAGCGGATGTCTACCTGCCTTGGGGAGATCTGTCGATTGTGACCTTGCCTGGCAAGGTTGCAGAGCCATTCGTTTTGGCGGCGTTTCCTACCAGTGGTGCGCAGTGTTGTGCGCATCGGGTTGAATGGGGTCCGCGCCAGGTACAAACGGCTCTCGCACGACGATGAGGTTTCCGAGCCGTTCTATGCTGCCTGCCTTCCATTTCAAGCCTCAGAAATTGTTCCAGTTCAAGACTTCCGAGAGATGTGGCGAAGTCTAAGGCCATAGACCGGTCTTTCAAAATGGATTTCGAAACCTTTAAGACGGGCTGGCTCAAGATGTTTGAGGGCAAGACTGAGGCGCCACGTCCGCAAGACGTCTTCAGCCGTTGGAGCTAGGAACCTGGCCCTCGATCGTGACAGCCTCAGTACAGGCCGAGCTCAAGTCCATGTTCGAGACGATGGACACCGATGGAGATGGGCCATGTGCTGAGATGGACTGAGAGTTTTGAAGCTGCATTCGGGTCTCGGTTCGAAAAGAAAATCTCGGGGACTTAATCTCGAGGCAGATCAGCTATCTGGAGTGGTCATCGAGTGTCAAACTGTCCGAAATCAACGAGCTGGTGCGAGGGTGCAAGCACCGAGGAGTTCTCATGTCACATACCCTTGCAAGATCCTGCTCACCGCTTCTGCGGTGCACTTTTGCCAGCTTCGAAGGACGACTGCACCGTGCTGCACTCAACGAAGAGGAGCTCCAGTTGTACAGCCACATGATTGCAGTATGTAGACGCCCCTTCCGTTGGGCAAATAGTAGGAGGCTTGAGAAGCTAAGGAAACATGCTGCAGCGGGTTCAGGGAATCCTGGATCTGGCCCAGGTGGGCTGGTCACGGCTAGTCCGCTTGTGGAGGTGCTAGTCGGGTTTCAGCTTTGCAGGAACTCGGAGTACGCGTAATGCAGCTTGGCTCGAAGCCGTGGTCCTTGAGACATCCCGAGGCTGTGTGTAGACGAGCCTAGGATCGATGCGGAATGGACTGACATCCAGCCTGCAATCGATCACATCACCATCTTCATGCAACGGAGACTCGGACTTCCAGAGTTCAGATGATCTCAGACGTTCTCAAGTCGCTGCGGCCGAGGATATACAATGCAGGGGAGCTGCCGATTGCCTGTCACTCGGACGTGCTAGCAATAGCTAACATGGCTGTTGAGATCGTCCAGGTTTACAATACGTACCAGACGTACCTCAAGGCACTGCCCGTGTATGAACTTGGCAGTTTGCCACCAACGCTGGTCTGCCAGTCCGATCTTCAAGCTTCCGTATGTTGAGCTCCGGCAGGGTATGCCCACCAGAGTCCAGCGAGACCTACAAAGATCCAGGTGCCTTGTCGTTGTTTCTTGTGCCTCTCCCCGCATGTTGCACAAGCTTACATGCATTGCTCAGCGATGCGCAGCACCGTCCGGGTCTCACCTCCGACTACCACAAGAGTGTCAGCACAGCAAATGAAAGGCCACTTCCATAGACACAGATGTGATCGGAGGAGATTTGATCGCAAATCGACCCACTTCACTGGGCTGCTCGAAGCACCCCCGCAACAGAAATACAGCAACAAACCTTGCGGAGCCTAATCCCTCGGACAAGGGCCGCAGGAGCACAGAATTCTGAGTCCGAGCCTCGTTCACCCATTGTTGTGGCACGGCAACCAGTATCTCAGTAGCGCATCCGAAACTCATCCTGAATCTTCATGACACATGGTTGCAGTGTTGGACGGCTGGAAACGACTCGCCACCGACGCTGTCGCGGAGACTGCTTCGATTGTGTCAGGCGAGAAGGCTGGCGCTTCGGAGCCAAGCTTGTGCGTGGCGCGTCTCTCTGCCCAGTTTATCGTGTTTCAAGCATGTCTGGAGTTTAGGAAATTTCCCTTGAACTTTGAACTTCAGTCTCGGGGAGACTGTAAGGTACATGGTTTCAGAACGTGAGAAGGCACTCAAGCGAGAATTAGAGTCGCCCATATGCGATCCTGGTCTGCAAACATCTGCTTCGGGCTTCCAGAAGGCTTCCGAAGCAGTCTGCGCTGAGGAGAGCTACGAGGAGACAGAGGAGAATTTTCACACGTCCATCGACTTGATATTGGACCATGGGGAGGATGGCAAGGCACAGTCACGTCATGCCCGGCATTTTCTGCAGTCGCACTGCAGTCTGCCGTGGACTGCTGCAGGGCCCAGGTGGTGCACCAGCAGAGGCAGCTGTTCTTTTCGAAGCTCTGTGTGGGGGTTCTGGGGGCCCTGATGGCGTGTGCAGGTGCTGGTGGCATCTCACAATCGCGGTTCCATCGAGCGGACAATCCGCAAGATGGCAGAGCTCGGCGTAAGCCAGGACATCAGCACGTCCTGTGTTCATTGAGGGGATGGGGCGGGGCAGAAATTATGCGAGGGACTCGTGACTTGCACTGAAAGTCTTGTCCGCCTGTGAATCCGGCTCAAGCTCGAAGTGGGACTTGCGATGCGTGCGTTAGAACATGGAGCTTCTGGAATCTCCGCAAAGCGTTGTGGACTCTCCACCGGAGGCTGAAGTTGACGTACCAGAGATGCAACACACATGAGTTGCGTGTTCGCGCGCTCTTGCGCACTCTCGCGCGCATGAGTGTGTGTGTGTGTGTGTGGGCTTTGGCGATCGTGTGACTTGCCATGTTCAGACGGCTTTACCTCGGAAGCTGCCTGTCTCCGTTCACGATCTAGTGTTGTCAGCCCTGCTGATACGCTTTGAACCGGATAGGGCCTTGCACTTCCTTACTGAATGGTGTAGGTTTTCCGCTTGTTGGATGATATGTACACATGTATACGCGAGGATGCATATTGAGCAGTGTATACATTGCAAGACAGTGGCAAACGATGTAAGGTTTACATAATTACACACGTGCCGATACCCACGAATTTAATGCAATACAGGTTGAACATTTGCGAAGTACAAGACAGTACTGTTCATTGTAGCTGATTACAACGGGACAGAATACAACATGTTGTTGTATGCACGACGTGCTTCGAGGCAGAGTTGTATGCTGGTATTCCGATACATAATGTTGCAGTATGTCGTTGTATCTCGGTACTGGCATGTTCGTCGACTCTGTTGGCCAGCCTCGTCAGATCAAGTTGTTCGGCATCTCTTCAGCGAACGGGCGCTGGCCTGCCCCATGCCCAGTTCAGATACGAAGCGGCGAGGTGGTATTCCCACTGAGACTGGCAGATGCTTGTGAGTGGGATGCTCTGAGGAAATATTTGGTGCGTCATGGCTCCTTCCTGACTGGGCTCTCCTCGCAGTACGCTCTTGCGCTTCTTGGCGAAGGTTGTCGGAGTTGTCGGGTCGGGGGTCTTGTCTGGTAGGCACATCTCGCGCAGTGTGAGGTTGCGTGCCTCTTTTTGGGGACCCTGGTGCTTGATGGGGTGACGACGCGTGATGGCCAAGCACTCAACTTCTCCAACAGTCCAACGCTCTTTCGTGCGCCACTTCGTTGAATGTGCTGCCTGGGCCTAGGCTGGCGCTTCCTCATTTACCTGACACGCTGGAGCTTCCTTCTCGAGACTCTCTACATTTTGCTGGCTGTATACGTCACCGTGCAAGCGCGCACAGCCTCCAAGAGGCAATCGACTGGCGATGACGGCAGTTCTTTCCGTGAGCTCTACAAGCTTCCGAAATCCGTGTCTTGCACCACTATGGGGAAGTTGTGAGCCTCAGCATCTTCTGTACGGTTGTGTGATATCTGACCTGGCAACTCAGGTGCAGGCAATGGCGCTGCTTTGGAACTTGACCTTTCCGATTTGCATCATGGTGTGCCTTGCGTTTTGGACACTCATCAACCCGATTTGGGACATGAAGATGCACGTGGGATATGCTACTCGATTGCACTGCTTCTGGTCAGTGACGCTGACTCAAACACGGTTTGGTTCGGTGTTGATGCGCGAGGGTTTAGCATGACCATGATTACACGTCCGTTGGATGGCCCCAGCTCTTAATTTCCGTGCTGTTCCCATCGCCCCACTTGCAACATGCAGACGTGACTCCGCATTGGAATTATCTTGGTGTGCCGACTCCTTCCGTTCCACAGCTCTGCCTTGAGTTTCAGGCATTGCTCTTCTCCTTAAGCCTCGCTTCGGATGGTGATGGATGGTGTATGATTCGCTTTGCTGGGAGAAGCGAATGTGCCGGTAGGATGGCCCACATTCTGCGAAAACTGCGGGTTTGTCATCGTCATGATGCAAGGGGCAGGTCCTGCTTGGTTGTGAAGCCGGCGTCAAACTTGAAAGGTGATGGTCTTCGAGCATTTCTTGAACATGCTGTTGTTTTTCGTGGAGTTTGTCCTAAACAAGAACATCTTCATGCTGAAGCATGGGGTCATCCTTTATGCATACGCACTTCTGTACCGTGGCTGCATAGTGAAGCTGCTTCGACATTTTGATATGATTTGTGGCTGTTCCTCGTTTGCTGCTGTTGTAAAGGTACACAGTGTGGACCTTGATCCACTATGCGACCAAGATTGGAGTTGCTCCAGCTATGGCATGCGGGACAGACTTGTTGCGGTGCCAACACTGGCTGTTGTTTTGGGCAAAACGGCTCGCCGGGCGGCCATCTATTCAACTGAAGGACCTACCCTTTGGACGAGTGCCCCATTTATGCGGTACTTGACTGGCACCACCCTTGGAGGACGAAAACCACAAGTCTGTGTGGTAGTGTTCCACGTTTGGCTCACAATGTCTGTCTGACATTTGTTATCAGGACTCTCATCGTCATTTTATTTGCGGCCACCTCAGCTATCAAGCCTCTTGAAATCATGCTGATGATCATCTTCCGCGATCTGAATAGCTCAGGTGACGCTGGCAAGTCTTCTCATCCAGCTGGCAGTGTGGAAGTGCACTCGAGTGCGTGACCGTCGATTTGCGAAGGAACGCGCGAGACCCACCGTAGGACCAGTGAATGTGGTCTAAGACTTGGCCGCATTGGAAAAAGGTGCGCTTTCTTCCGGTGCTGGTTCCGTTCGATCTGATTATGGGCAATTCTCGAAATTTAGAGAACTACCCAAATAAAAGCAGCCTTTGACAACGGAGTGAGAGAGTGAGATGTTCGGCGAGGATCGCGTTGGCTTTGGGCAACTTCTGGGAATGGCCGATCATCTCACATTCACGACTCTCGCCCCAACAGAACGAGAGGTTTGTCGAAGAGCGTAAATGACCTCTGGGGCGCGTCTGCACAAAGCAGCTGAGGCTGGGGCGCTATGGCTACAGGTCGCCTGACATCTCCATCTCGGTTTGCTCTCACGGAAGTGCACCTTGTTTGTGGGGGAGTCCAATGTGTCTTGGGCAGCGCAGGGCCTACAAGTATGTCCCTTATGGACCCGTTGATGAAGTCGTGCCATACCTCATCCGTCGCACGCAGGACTGCCGACACGACTTGCACACGCAAGTGCATACGCACACACATTCTGGCATCCCTGCGTTCCTGGCTCGGAATATGTTTACGGTGTCCAGGAGAATTCCGCAATTCTGGGATCCCCCAGTGTTCAAGAGGAAAGGTGCCTTGGCTGCCTCGAGCTGCTGGGCTGGAGCTGCTGCTGTCGTAGTGTTGTGTCAGGCACATGGTGGGACGAGAGGTGGCGCGACGGCTGCGCCCCTTGTAAGCCCGGCACTCGACCTCCTGCCTTGACTCACCCTGATCCCGTCACATCTCGGCAACGTCTTCGAGGTCAAGGGAGCCACGTCATGTACATAGGAGGACAGTAGCGTGGTGAGGCTGCACGATCGCAGCAAAGACCTGCGTGTCCGAAGCCAGAGTTCAGCGTTCGTTCCTAGCATTTGGCAGACAACCTATCCGACGCTGGATCCAGGCCCTGGGACACAGTACAGCAATAGGTGACTGCCGTCTCATCAATAAACAGATAATAAATGAAATTGATTTTCAAACCGCCGCATGCTGCTACCACTCCACAATGTGACACGGTAATGCTGAGTTGGAGGCGAGCGAAGCAGCTTGTGGTGGGGCTAAATAAGGGACGTGAGGTCCACTGCATTTGAGAATACACCTGCGACCGGTGCAGTATCCACGGATTTCCAGTTAGACCACAGCCGTTGACGGATCGAATGGCGAAACTTAGAGGCTTAGCGCTACGTGGATCTTGACTGGGCATGCAAAATACTTGCTGCAGGTGTTACACCGAAGAGCAACGGACATATTTCGTTTGATCTCTTCGTTTTTGCAAATTCATGTTTGTCTTTGGCACGTGGCCAAGTGGTCCAGAAAAGGACGACATCCAACAGGCGGTGTAACTTTGAATGTGATACCAACACGAGTGTGGCAGGCGTCTTGCTCGGAACTTCGAGGGCCTGTTCCCTGACCACGACTTGCAAAAGGACTTTTAAGTTCTTGGCAGCTTGCCGAAGCGAGAGCAGCAGATTCTTGCGTTGTCTCAATCGGGCAAATTGCCAGGAGCCGCACGTGGTCGTCACCCTCGCGGCACCCTCGTTCTTGGGAAGAACACGGGATGGTCATACATACTGCTCAAGCATTGTTCCAGCACGTCCCAGCCTTGTGACAGCTTGAAAACCGCACGCATCGGCAGAGGAAGCTCAAGGCTCAACAGCCCACCCGTGGCTGACTGAGCTCCAGAGGGTCCCCAGCGAGTGGTCTCGGAATTGAGTTATGTGATTAGCAGCGCTACCCACGCCGTTTTATCATGCAGGCCGGAGCTTTAACAAGCCTGCCACGGTGTGTGTAATAGTGAAAAGCGGTTGCGTTTCTGACTTCTGGGAACAGCCATGCTTTGGCATCACAGCCGCGGCCTTGTAGTAGCATGCCGTAGACCCGCTTAGACTCCTAGGACTCTTTGCGCCAAGGTCTCGGGCCGGCAATTTGTCAGGCATGGAGCGAGTGGCCGTGGTCTTTCCTAGCACTCGAGCTTGAGCGGGTCTTGCGAGGAGACACCATTGCCAGATGATTCGGGAGTGGACACGGCACCTTCCTCAGCCAGGGACCGCAAACGCCAAAGAGTCTACAAGAAAAGTGACATGCCCGCGGGTCGTTGAAGGCCGCCAGAGCATTCCAAAGTTTGTGCGTCGACCGGAACTTCACTGAGACTGTGTCAGGCTTCTCGATACTTTCCAGCCCCAGGCAGCTGGGCATGGATGCATTGTGCTGCAAAAGGATGCACGTGCTTCTTCGCTCTGTCAATTGCATGAACGTTTCGACACCACATGTACAGGCGATCGTCAGCTCTGGATTGGTACGATACCAACTGAGCTTCCTAACTCTGAGGATCTGGGACCAGCATGCAGTTACAGTTCCTTCAGTGTACAAACTGAGCGCTGTTGGGCAGTTCTTCGGCGACGGAATGCAGCTAAACCCGACTTCCCGAACTCGCGGCATACTGCTTTTGCAGCCCGCTGGTGAAGGAGCCGCGGACGCGCAATGTATATGGAGTCATCGGCGGTGCTGGGCTCTGTGATTTTTGGGTTCGAGACGATTTCTCGTTTGGGGCCTTTTGGAGGTGCTCGAGAGTTTGTGGAGGATACGACCCCAAGAGCAGAGGCGGGAGCAGAGGAGCAGAGCTCGGGCTAAGCTGCCTTTTGGGCTCTCTGTTTTCAAGCTCCTTGCCTCTCGAAAAAGGTGGGTGCAACAGCCAAAGAAGCTCTGTGCCAGGCAGGAGTCCTATGAATCCCTTTGCATCCGGCTTCTGCTACCTTTGCCTGTTGAGAGGCCTCATACACCGATTTGGAGTCTTCAGACTGCAACTTCTTAGCACCAGGCCCGAATCGGTTGAAGCGTTGCAGCAGGGAGATTTCGAAGTCCTCTTGCCTCTGCAGTTAGGAATTATGCTGCTGCGTGTGCTCAGAAATACCAGCACCTTCGCCTGCCTCCGATTGCTGCTAGGTGATCAGGATACCACTGCCGCATTGTCTTTCGGGCAAGCCTCGCTGGAGAAAGAGGCATTGCTTTCTGCATTTGTCCAAATTCTTGGTTCGACCCGAATCCTGGACAGGATCTGTTCAGTCATCTCACCCAAGGCACGTTGAAATCACTCAGTTTTGAGATCGCCGGTGAACTGGGTGGATTTCAGGTTGCAGCGAAGACTTTCTGCTGGGCTGCCGGGTCACAGAGGCTGCGACACTGACACGTGCAAAGCGTTGCTACTGCATCCTGTCGTGCCTGCAGGTTGATTCCGAAAAAACAGGCGGATGCATGGCACACGCTCGGTGCAGCTGTTGTATTGTCTTGGTGCATGCACGCAAGTGCTGCACAGAAGTAGCTCCGCAGAAAATAAGACACATGGGATACGTATTCGGACCTGTCCACCAACATCCCCCAACAGTAAAGCAGCTGGGGCAGCTAGATCTGGAGAAGTTGGGAGATTTACAATGCTTGACTTTATACGAGACTTCTATCAACAGAAATGCATAAAGTCAAAGCTTGAGAGAAGGCCGCACCGATCACCGGCCTAAGATCTCAGATGCTGAGTCAGCGAGTTGGGTCAACATGCTGGATGAGTTTTGCCCAATTGGACAGGTCAGGAACGGGCCATTTCGAGAGCCACACGTGATCTGCGCCAAGACACTCGGATGACCCCGCTTGCAGGAACGTCTTCTTTGGCAAGTCTCCAACCAGATGAGAGCCGAAACAGCCAGGCGGCGTTGATGCAGGACTGCTGTTGAAACTGTGCAAACATGTGCAAAGGTGGCAAGCCAGGGAGCGAGTGATACTTTGCTCCGTGCACAGCTTGTATTTTTGGTAAGTTGGTACTAAAGGAGCCTGCTGACGCTCGCCTTTTTCCGGAAGTGCTCCTCGCCACGCCCGAGATGTTTTGCCTTAGCCAAGAAGTATGACTTGCTTCGCACAGGTACACGGAGGCAAAGCCCCCTGGCTGAGCGACGATGAGGGCATGGGGCTTTGTCGTTTCAAGAGTTGGTTTGAAAGTAGAGGAGCTGGCACTCGTCGAGGTGCAATGTGGCTTCCAGGCATGGCCGGCACGGCTCTGTCAGAGCTGCAGGGATCCAAGCTTTGCTCACAGTTCTTGCGCCCCCTTCGGACCGTGCGCATGTCAGGCCAAGTCAAGGTTCGGTACTCCACAAGCTTCAGCGATGTAAGCCCTGTGCCTGGCGAATGCCTCGGCTTCTGCTTCTCCTCTCAACGCTTTCTTACTCAACTCGTGCTTCGGACGCAGGTACTGGAAGGAAGCAGGCTGCAAGAACGGTTGGGATTGTGGACATTGCCATCTTTGCCCTCAGGGCGAAATTAAGGCTTGCGGTTTGCACCAGCATGCCTTTCCTGCGTCCTTTCGCAGCTGGCACGGGCTCTGGCAGGCCCGAAAGAAAGCCAAGCAGGTCGTGATGCGTCCCTGCCCTGAGTGCGGGTGCCAGCGGCTGCCCAGCATTTGGGCTGAGCGAGGCCTCGCGGTCCCCGACCGGAGGACGAGCCAAGCTGAGTCCTCGGATGCGACTTGGGTGCTCGGACCGGATTCTGGAGAATGCAGTCAGTTCTGTCCGACCTTCTTGAAAATCTTCCAAAGACAACCCGATCCACGAGGCTTGGGAGTCTCGGCACTGAGTGCAGGCCCTCAGTCTTGAGCCGGGGATAAGGCAATGGGCCACTAAGTTGGGACGGACGATCTCCCACTTTCCGATGAGCCGTAGAATTGCTCAAAGGAGGGTGGTGCGTTGCCGTCATTCCAAGACCACGGAGTCGAAGAGAGAGACCTTCAACTTGCCAGGCCTGACTTGCAGCTCGGCTGACCGAAGCAGCATTCCGGACCTCGCAGAACAATGCACAGGTATGCCCGCACAGTTTTTGACTGTGTCATGTTTGAGTTGAACTCTGGTGGCTGGCATGCAGAAGCCAGCGGTCCTTGCGAAGCTTAGCAGCCGCAGGGAGGGCATGTATGCTTAATCATATTGGATATGGTAGGGGCGGATTGCATCGCAAGGCCTTGCTTGCTGTCATCCTTGCTGCGAATATCGTTCTTGCACCAAGTTGCGATTGGGAAACTGCGTGTTGCTGCAAGCTCCAGGAAGCAAGGTCGTGAATAGCAGAAATGTCCAGCACGGAGGAAAGTGGGAGGGCTTCGAAATGAGCATGTTCTGACTATACAACACATGCAGCAGGCCTTCTGGACCACATGTGACAACGTAAGCGGCAGCCACCAATCGATGCATTGCCTGCGCAGTTCTGGCGGTGAGGGCCAGTGCGTGCTCCAAGCATGGCCCTTCCATCTTCCACAGCTGAAGGGTTGATGACAGTGATGGTCTCAACTTGTGGTATCATGCATAACATTGCATGCTTTTTTGTGTCGTGGCATGTGAAGCCTGAGCATGCCATGACCAGCATCATACGAACCTCTGGACCATTTTGCTAATAAGCTGTGCTAAAGTAGCCATTGCAATTCTTGCATACCGTCTTCGCGCCCTCTTCCTTCCCGAACCTGTGTCCTTTCTCTTTGCTCGTTGCTCCAGTTCGTCGAAGCTTCAATTGCTACAGTGGAAGGCATCCCATGTGTGTCAGCTCAAGCATAGCCTGCGGTTCAACCATGGAACCAGTGCCTATGCTGGCTGCGACGTGTTGCGGACCAAAGTGGTCCGCAGCCCTCGGAATTCAGCTTGGTCCGTTGGTTATTGGGCTTTTTCGAGACTGGTCTCTGGACTCTGACCACAGGTCTGAGACAGCATCGTAAAGGCCTAGCACGGTGAACGGCAGCCCCGACTTCAGCAAACGATGCAAGGGAGGTTTTGCCGTGCACCGGAGAAATGTGTCATCAGCTAGACCGTGGAACGTTCCGAGCAGAGTGATCTGTGACTTGTAGAAGTCGCTGTCGCAAGACATTAATTGTCCGCGTGTACCGTGGCGGTCTGGAGACAAGGAGGATCGTGTCTGAGCCTGCTAGATCTGGAGGGACGGCAAACATCCCTCAACCGGTTTGCAATGAATTCATTTCAGTTGTCTCCGATGTCCGCAGCGGTTTTGCCTTAGAAGGGACGCCCCACCTGCGAGCCTTTGCTTCTGCCTGCCACAAGGCAGGAATCTGATCGTGCAGTCACTGCAGCCTTTGCTGCAAGCATCTGGTCAGGTAGCTGTTCAACATGCCACCTGTCTCCTTGTCGCTGGCAGAAGCTCCGGCCCGAGAGATGCTACTCGCCGCACGGCACGCACTCACTTCTTCAGAACTCGAGGCGCTTGGCATGCCTCAGCCCAGCGAGGCCGTTTCCTCTGGCGACTCTGCGTCTCTTATAAGACCTTTCTGATTGACAAAGGCTGCGGGCTACGCACGATCTCCCTCACCGCAGAAGCTGAGCTTGACGCTGGCATTGGCCTTGGATCTTGCCCTGCGAGATGTGTGACGGCAGTGAATAACACAAGGACTCTGCTCTTCGGTCTCCCACAACGTCAATGGAGCCCCAGAAGGTCAAGCGGCCAAGCCCACGTGGTGCCAGCAGCCAGCATCTGCCAGCTCTGCGCAATCTGGCAGGTGCAGCTGCCATCCATGTGCAAGAGACTTTGACTTTGTGCTTTTGAACATTAGTGGTCTGCTATCTGGACCTTGATGTTACTGAGGCCTGGACGCACCGCAGTCGGAAAGTTTGGAGGCACCAGAGATTGCCGACTTGCTTAAGCTGTTGCCGCACTACCAGGATGTGCCCAGCATGGCTGATCCCATGAGCCCATCATATGGACCGCTGTCCCCACAATGCACGTCCAGCTCCAAGCATGTCCACGGTTCTCAAGCCGAGCAGCTTTGGGGCTGAGCCTGCAAGGCCTGCAACAATTTCTCTGGCCTCCTTGGTGGTGACCTGAGACCGAACATCTTTCGTGTGTGGAAGGTGGAAATCGCTTCCCAGGATACAACGCCGGTTGCTTTGGGATCCCCGCAGTCGTTGGGATCCCCTCAGTCGTTGCCAACGAAGGCTGTCAGCTTAATGTGTGACAATCTGTTGATGCCGGATATTTACGTAGAGATCTTGGAAGCTTCCTATCTTGACAAGTGCGTGACCTACTTGTGCCCTTTGTGTTATAACCAGTCTTCATGCGGTAGGTGCTTTTTTGGCATCTGATGACCGATGTCATGGCCGATGTAGGTCGAACCAGAGAATCCGCTTGTTGTACCCGAACCAGCTGATGACGAAGAAGGCGCGGCTTTGAGGATTACTTTAGCCGGCAGCCGGCTTCCACTTCTGTCGCCGTCTGAAACCGCGGTTCTCTGCCCGCAGATATGACCACACCTTTGCTTTTGCTTCCGAAGATGCTTCGCTCGGATCCAAGGCTTTTGCAGGATTTGCTAGCAGTTTTGTGATTAGGATCCACCTGTGGTTCTTGAGGTTTTGAGGCCCTGGCAGAGGAGGATGATGCAGCTGCCCAAGACTGATCGCATCTTTCCAGAGGCAATGACGAAACGGAGACACGCCCAAGGATCCCGACTACATGATGACAAGCCTGGCTGACAGAGGGATACACAGGCCGAGTGGTTTTGGGGATTCGCGAGCTCCAGGCCCCAAGGACAACGACGAGGACTTGCCGTTTGGACAGAGCCGTAGCCAGGTTGCAGCTTCTGAGTTTATGCAAACTCGAGGGTTCTAACGCGTTCTGACGATGCCCTGGAGTCGTGTCTTAGGTGACGGACAGTGCCCAGATCTTACTACAAGCCCAGTCGGAGGAGCCTAGCTGCTTCGCCGGCAACCGAGGTGTATTGTTCCCACCGGGATTGCAACCCCCGCCGAACACGTCGCGAGCTTTAGCTTCAGCGCCTTCCGACAGGATCCAGCCAAGCACCAAGGCCGAGCCATGGCTCCGTGCTGCATGAGCAAGGCACGTGTCGTCCATGTGCCTGGCCGGCTGCTCAGGGTTTGCTCCGTTGTTTCCGGCCTGCAATGCCGCGTTTGCAACGCAGATAGGCAAGCTCGAAATGGCACATTGAAGAAGCCCCAGCATGAGGTTCCACAAGCCAGGCGGATGCAAGAACGGTGCCTGGCCCAGCTTGTGAAATCTACGGCTACTTGCTTCAATCCCTTTTGATTCGTGCTCCTTCAGGAAAGGAGTGTGGACATTGTCATCTCTGCCCGGAGGGCGAAATCAAGGCAAGAGTACAAACATGCAGAGAATCGCAGCTCCTCTACGACTGCGGCAAGAAAATGGGAGTGGCAGAAATATATGGAACGGGCGGATAGGGGACGTAAGAGCCTTTCTGCCGGCCGAAACCAGGAAGAGGTGGAGGTGTTCGAAGCGTGGAGTCGGCGAGGATGTAAGAGACCGGATTGGGTAGACTTCAGCTCCTAGGAAAGTTCCACAGGCCGATGAGAGCGGGGGTTTGTAGTTGCCCCGATGTGAGGCAAGAAAGCGTGCGAAGCAGACTGTGATGCGCCTGGGCCTGGCAACGACCCAATCTCAGCTTAGAGGAAGATCGATGTAAATTGATCCTCTGGGACTGTTTTGCCCCCACTGCCCAGTGTTCACGAGGCCAAAGGTGTCCGCTGGGTACGAGGAAGAGGAGGAGTCTTCTGTCATGGTTCGGACCTTGGAGCACATGTTTCTGGAAGCAAAGGTCTGCGAACCTCAGCTTTGTTCGAGGCGTTCGGAATCATTTCGCCAAAGGCGCAAGTGACGAGACGATCCATCAAGGCGTGTGAATGTCATACACCCATCATGAATAAGTCTGTTGAAGGCTTCTGTTTAAAATCGAGAAGCAGATGTGTGAGCGCAGTAACTAGCTCTGGAGTACCATGACGACATTGTGCTGAGGAAATCCTCCTGTAGGGACTGCTGTCAGGCTCCGTCCTTGGAACCCAGCCACAAGAAAGGACTCGGAAGTGGACAATCTTGGGCATGGCAGCGCTGCAGTAGCACCGCGCAGGAAGCCTCTCTGAAGAGGAATCTCTGACCACATGTGTCGGCTCAGAGTCACGGACCAAGCTCCAAGCGGTAGGACCTCTCTTACCAAGCGCTGCGGTGCAAGTAGAGTCATGAAGGCAAGAGATGTCTGACGGCAGCAACACCAGTCCGCAGCTTACGTGTTTTGCAATCGGCGCAGCAGTGCAGCTATGTGCCCAGCTGCGGCGTGGATAGGTCCGGAGTCTGCCTGGGCTACTCCGACGGCTGACTTCCCACAAGGATCTGCCCGCGTCTCACTAGACGCTTCTATGTTTTGCCCTCACAGCCACCGCACCCTTCCGTAGGTTTACGTTCGTACTGCGTACACCGTGTCTGTGGCACGTGGCAGGATTGACCTCCGACTCCGTGCAAGACTACCCCAGCGAGGTGCCTTCATTCCAGCAAATCCAGTCCTGTGCAAGACCGAAGACCTGTCTCGATGTGGCTTCGGTGGCAGGGCTCGGCCTTGCATGGCACTGGAAACTGCCGCCCCTGTGCATGGCGTGACCCCCAGTCACAGGTAGCTACAGTCACAATCTGCTGATATGTGCCGGGATGGTTTTTGGCCGTTGATGGTGTGATGAAGTTGTGGCATGACATATGCGCTTCAGGTTCTGGAAGGGGTCTGGCTGCCAAAACGGCCAAGCCCTTATTGTGCCTGTTCTTTGGCTTGCACAGGCGTGCTTGAACTCGGGTCTTCAGGCAAAGAATGCAAGCACTGCCACCTGTGTGATGCCGGAGAGATTCAGAGGAGGAGGAAGATGAAGCAAGCAATGATGCGTCAGAGCCTTCAGCGATGTTTGGACTGACCGTTGGAGCCTTGTCGGACTGGCGTGGAGCCCAAGCGGATCCAAGGCATGAGTCCCAAGAGCCAGAAAGAGGAGGCTTCGGAAAGTCTTGGCCCAGTCGCTTGTGCCTTGGTTTTTGCTCCCCTGTCAAGGCACAGAACTCCCGGCAGGAGACTTGGAGACCGGATCGGAGATTGTCTTCGGATCTCGTTTCGCCAAGACATGTTGCCGTCCACGCGTCACTGCTGCCCAGGTTTGCTCTGAGTCTTTCATCTTTGATTTAGTCTGAGACCGATCTTTTCTTGAGACTTGCTCTTGCCCACATGAAGCATGGTTCACGTTTTTGACGTTGTTCGAGCGGTACGAGATGAGCCATCAAAGGAACTTAAGAAAGAAGTACACGAAAGCTGCCTCACTCGTCAGCACCAGATGCGCGCGCAGTCTCAAGGACCCGCGGACAGTGGGACTGCTAGACAATAAGGGTAGCAGACAAGGTGAGTGCAGTGTGTTCCTGCTTCTTGTGGCAATTCGTTTGAAGAATGAGTTTTGGAGCAAGGCATTCCACAAGGTTTGCAGAACAGAGAATTAGGACACCGTGCTACTCAAGGGCATGCCGAGAGCCGCGGATGCTGTCGTAGGTACATCTACACAAGGGAAGTCTCGGCACCTGCCCGGCTACATGCTCCGGAGAGCATTTTCCGCTGCCCGAGTAGTTGTCTGTACTTGCATGCAACTTGGGGATGCAGCCGCAGTGTTGATCCCTGAAATCTTGGGCCTCAAGCTTGCCCACCTGCGATGCAAAGCCTTTTCAATTGACAAGGGAATCGCACCCTGGCCTTCGTTATGCTATTTGTTCCGGCTTTCGCAGGGAGTTGTGCATTGTAGGTAGTAGTAGTGCACTGCAGACTCTGCCTGAGAAGTGCACAGGCACTTTCCTGCCCCAGAGGGGCGGTAGAGGACACTTGAATCATCTAGTGACACAGAATGCTATCGATGCGGCCCGGAGCCTGAATGGACGGCTGCACGGGAATTGTGAGGTGCATGTCTGAGTCTCTGAATTGAGCAGCTAGTTTTTGCCCCGCAGTTTCTCCCTCAGGGTTGTGTCACCAGGCCATGAATTCAGAGACTCCGGCATCTTTGCATGTCTGTGAGATTGTCGATGGAATAGGGAGCAAGAGATGCCAAGCTAGCTGTGCAGCATCGGCGTGTGGCTGCTAGGCGCACTGCTGATTCTGTGCACCTTGACGGTTGGCTTTTGATGTGAACCCTGATTCATTTGCTTGTGAATTCTCGCCAGATGAGACATGCCACAACTGCAATAACCATCTCATCTTATGCAGCCGGATGTGCAAAACGGAGAAGCGCCTGCATCTTGCTCAGACAGCAAAGGTTTGGATGTGAAGGTTGTCCAAAGCTGGAAGGGTGCCTGTACCAAAGTCGCAGCGGTTGTTCGTCATTGCCTTCTCTTCACCTGAGGCGCTACAGACCAAGCATCGCCAGTCTGCGATGCTGCTTGGCTCGATCATGTTGGGGGACGCAGATGGTGGAACTTGTGCGAAAGCACCGCTGCGAGGTCCACTGAGATGCTTTCCGAAAGGCCGGGCGGAGAACCCGAAACGGCGCAGCCAACCCAGCAGAAGAGCCGAATTTGGTGACCTTCAGCTGTCTTCCACTCTGCTGCATGTCGCCTTCAGAGATGGCGATAACTCCTGAAAGCAAGTCTTTGATGAGGCTCGTTATTGTACTGGTAGCGTTTCACACTTTGCCGCAGGTGCCTCTTAAAGCAGTGTCACTTTACCCGTCCTGACCCTATGCACATGTCATGAACGGCAGATTTAACAAGTCCCTGCTTCAAGGCAGGCATGCTATGGTCGACTGGTTGCACGAATGCAGGTGGCAGGGCCCTTGCTACATAATGCTTCGTGGGGAGTGCCTTAGTAGTTTAATTCCCACGCCTTCCAACACCCTGTCTTTGTTCTGGTGCCTGCATCTGGCTCGGTCGTGTTTCAGTATGCCTTGCTCGACATGCCAGGCTTTCAAAGCGTACTTCGACTCTCGGCAGCGTCGGGCTCAGAGCTGTCGCGGATAGGTGTCTGCAGCCGCAGGTGTTAGGTGTTGATGGTTCCTGAGATTGCGTCTGAGTCTGATGCCATAACTGCATGTGACCGCATCGTTCGTTTTCTGCTTATCGCCGTGTTGCAGAGTAAGCTGGGAAGGTCTTGCTCGCAACCTGAGAGCCAAAGACAAGTAATTTGCGAGGTTCAGTCCCCTACTCGACACTGAGAACACGTTCCTGACACAAATGGATCATCGGGGAGAGCTCGCTTGAGTTCGCAGCGTGAGCACCCAGCTTTGAGATCGAAGCTTCGTTCAAGGCTCTGGGCGGACTTCATTGATCCATCGTCGGGGGAGTCGTTCACTTGGCTCTGTAAGCCTTCCCAAGCAGGGGTCTTTGGTGAATGCTTCAGTCAGGCCTTTCTACACTTCCACTTCCACCAGCTTGTTTGACTGCTTGAAACTCGGTCTTCTGACGGGATCGGAAGGCACGATCTTGCGATATCTCGCGGAATT
>CAJNDV010004692.1:0-30000 GCA_905221635.1 Symbiodinium sp. CCMP2456 | reverse complement strand
TGCCTGTCAGTAAGCTTAGCTCGCTTATGCTCATGGAGCGGAATCCCCTGCAAATTCGAGACGAGGATGTCCCTCAAGATCGTAGACGTGTCTGATCCCATTCTGCTGGGCAGGTCTGGGAGAAATATGCCATCACAGCGCGCTCTTTGGCTTGATGCTTGTCTTTGTTGCATTAAGCTCCGTTGGCATGTTTTGCTGCAGGCTTTTTGGCCTGCGAGGGTGCTCGAATTCTTTGCACCACCATAGCTGAAAATGCCCAGCTGATGGCAGAGCTGCTGGACCTGCATCCGGCTGCCCGGCTCGATCAACTGCTTGTTGTTCCGCGGTTTGGTTTGTTCGGCTAGTGCTGATTTGGGAATGATCCTCTCTGCGGACCGGCAAATCGACATTTGAATCACTTACTGCTCGCAGGTGCTGTATCGCCCAGGGATACCGAACTTGGTGTACCAGTGCTCGGCGAGAGTCAGCAGAGTGCATTCTAGAATCATCTTGAATTCGAAGTGTGAGCCTTCGAGCCTTCATGTCACAGCCTTCTGTGCCGGCAGGTACAGCATCTATGTGAACTACGAGTCTGACAGGCTGAATGAGTTGAATCCTGAGATCGACCAGGAAAACTGGCAGGCTGGTGGCCTTTGAGATGTTGGGTGCAAGTACTGTAGCTTCGCCACTCTTCTCTCTCTCTCTCTTCTCTCGTCTTCTCTCTTCACACGTGGGCGAGGCGACTGCCCAGAGTGTGCTTTGTGGGCAGCTCGATGAGAAGCTCGAGGCCCCGCTCCTTTCCCGAGCGGGGCAAAAAAGCGCCGGGGAGGGGGAGGGAGCCGGTGCTACCCCGGCTGGTTACCTGGCGACCGAAAGCTTCGCCCCAGAGGCACAGAGCGCAACGGCGTAGCGGCATAGCAGTGCTTTGGCCAGCTTTTGTAGCGCCTTGGGGAGGTGCCAGTGGAGGATGTGGCAGAGGTTCAGCTGCTGCTTCAGTTACGAAAGCACCTCATGGGAGTCAAGCGGGCCATCGAGGTGAGGATGCAAATGAGCTGTGTGCAATCTAGTCGTGCTACGTGCTCGGTGCAGGGCCTACAGGCACCTCTTCTGATGGCTCAACGCAGAACTGCAATGGGAGGATTGGCTGCGAGTGCCGCAGCTGACAAGGCTTCAGCTTCGCACACCACTCGAACTTGGCAGCGAGTGTAAACGCGCGCGAAAGGCGGATGCTGCCAAAGATGCAGCAGGAGCTGCCTTGGACCAAATGGAAGCCTTCTTGCGTGAACACATCTCGGAGGCCTCGGTTTGGTCTCTCAGCGTCCTGTGCTGTTCTTCGCCAGAGCGCCAGATCCTCTTCGCCTTGGGCGAGGGCTCGGCCGCCTCGGCCGCCTCGGCCGGCGACGATCGCTGGCACTCGCCACTTGGCTCAACCTTAGCATCTCCCTGTCACAGCATCTGGTGCTTTGGCTTTGGGCCAAGGCGCTCCGCCCGGGCCCTCCTTGAGTGCCAGGGCCAGGGCGGCACGCAAGGCCAAGGCGGCGCGGTCCTAGATGAGATGCGCCGACTCTCGGCGGCCTTCTTCGGCCAAAGCCGCCAGGCACGCTTGTTGCACTGCGATGCCTCAGTCTCGCCAGAGCAGAGCGCAATTAGCGCGCCATCCTGCAATTCTGTCAGCGAATGCGTGGTCTTGCAGGTGCTGGATCGAATCAAAATCCTGAGAGCGCAAGCAAGGGGTGAACCAACCCAACCGTCGCTTGTGGCAAAAAGGCACAGTCTTTGCCCTGTCTTGCGGCGTATTTGTGTGGAGGACACATTCCGACAAGGAGTTTAGCTGGTGCGGAACAGGCGTAAGCGGGCTTGTGTGTGCCGTGATGTGATTTCTACAGTAGCAAATCTAGCGACGTTGTACACAAAGGACTGTATTCAAGGCTCACTTGAACAACATGATCCGTTTTGGAAGCCGAGTGGCTCTTGCGGACATACTGCAGCTGTGCAAACGAGTGATCGCAGGAGAAATTCCAGGCCTCCAACAAAGACAAGCGAACCTACATGCATGCGGTGGGAGCTGGAGCTACCGGTGAAGTCTTCGTGGGTTGGCATGCTGGTTTCGTTCATGAGGTGGCAACGAAGATTGCTTTCAAAGCCGAGGATGCTGAACTGGAAGTGCTATGCTGAGTGCTGCTGGGCTCCACCGCAACGTCGTTCACCTGTTGAGGTTGGAATGCGGAGTGTTTCAAACCAGTGCTGTTCATGGAATGCTTGGGCCCAAACTTGATGACCCTTTTGGAAACAGAGGCCTCCAACTCGCGAGCTTTGTTTCAAGTGGTGGATTCCGTTTTGCGAGGGCTCCAACATTTGCATCATCGCTTGCTGGCGCACTTGGACGTCCGACCGCACAACTTATGCAGCAAACATATATCCCGCCCTGGCGCATCGACACTGTGCCTCCTAGACGTTGATGCTGCGTGTCAGCTTGAACGGCCAACGGACACCGCTCCACCTTTTTCCTGAATTTGCAAAATACCATTTCGCCCGAGGTGTTGCAAGGCAGTTGTTTCAACCCCTTCCTTCACAATGTCTACTGTTTGGGAAAAACTTGCGAGGAGGTGCGGCTCAAGTTTCCGAGGCGGATCCAGTGCCCTTTGCCGTCGATGTTATAATCGGGATGCTCCTTCTGCCATGCGACAACGCTCCTGATGTGAGCGCTATGCAAGAAGTTCGGAGTCACATCCTATCCACCTCGTGTGTTCACTTGTGAAAATCTCATCGCTTCGCAGTAGACTTGAGCTCAACACCTGTAAGCCAAAGATAATGCTCATTTTGCGCGTGTGTGCTAGATGCAAGATTGCACGGCTGTGCTACTCTCGCGCAAAGAGTTGGGCGACAATCCTTATGATGTCCAGACCTGTACGTGCTGACTGCCCTTTACAACGAGTAACTACCAGCCTCTTGGGTGGCTCGTGGGTTCTTCATCTTCTATATGGCATGCATGCAAAACCACCAAAACTCCTGAAAACAGAAACCCAACCCAACACTGAGGCCTGGTTTTGATTAAGCACTTCAACAAAGCACATAATCTACAACACTTTTAGGATTTTTGTCTGCACAAATTCACCGAAACTCACGAACAGCAAGCAAGATACACAAGAACAGATTGGACAATTCAGCTGTGGAAATTTCTTGCGTCAATATTTGCATACTGGAAACGGCGAAATCATTGTAATAGTTTTGTTATGGGGAGTACGGACATCGTTTGAGAATCTATCATTACTTCTGATGGTGATCTAGGCTGTTTATTGCTTTTCTTGGTCGTTTTTCCACTGTAGACACAGGCACGCTGGATAATATCTAATTTAGGTTCAGTATGGAAGTTTGTTTCCGTCACGACACATATGTTTATTGTCGTACGTTGTCTAAAAGCTTCTATCGGATACGATTACTGTGTTGTTCCGTAATTTGTTGTACAAGGTTTCTATATGATCGCGACCATCCCACAAGTTTCTATAGCAACTTTTTGATTGTAACCGGTAATATCGCCATGCTGTAAAGGGTTCGCAACTTTACCGGGTTGAACCTCGCACTACACAAATGTGTGTCTGTGTATGTCTCTTTCACTCTCGCGCTCTCCATAGCGTTTTGTGTTATACATGTGTTTGTCTTCAGTTGCGTCAGCCTTATGTTTATGTTGATTCGTGCCGGAACGGCAGACATGACTTCGTAGTTCTTCGGACACACATTTTCGCATGTTTTACATGTTGAACTTGCAGATGGTCTTGTGGCAATTTGGGTAATCGCAACCTGTACAACATCACATTTCGTGAACTTAGCCTTGCTTGCCAGTGTTTTTTCCAACCCAGGCCCTCCCCAAAGGCACATCGCCGTTGACAGTCCCTGTGCTCAAGCCGGGATTCTTCACAGGTGAAGCGTGGAAACATATTGCCACGGTCTTTGCCTGCCCTGACATTGCCAGCAATCCTGGATCTTTGCAAGCTTCAAGCAGTCTAGGCCCAGGTCTTAACACACAGCAGGCTTCTGCGATGCCGAAGGCTGCAGTACACCCCACTGGTCCCGCAGCCCAGTCGTGACAATGCCGGCTTCTCTCGTTATGCGACGTCCCACCATGATGCCAAGGCTCAAACTTCCGGCGGGCTGCGAAGCTTGATGCCTGCACCCCGAAATGCCCGATACATCTCGTGATGCATGTCGGTTTCGCAATGCCGTGCTTATTGGCAGACTACTCCAGAAGGCAGGTGCTGGTAGGACGACTCCGAAGCCTTCGCTTCAGGTCGTATCGCGGGTGCGAATGCTCAACCAGATGGGGCTTCTCAAGGACTTTTGGTGCTCTTGGGGATCGACGGCTGCACTTCGTGGCTCCACTGAGCGCCAGGAGCGACCCAGGTGGTTGGAGTGGTCCGCATCTTCAGAGATTCTGCTCAAGCCATGCTTGTTCGCCTTGTTTGGTTGTTTCCTTCGAGGTGCCAGCGTGTTCCTCCAATGGAGAACCACAACTTGCACCTGCAGGCCTCGCGCCTATGTGAGTCTCACTTCCAAGCCTATTTATTGATCGAACCTCATCTGCGATGTGCTCCGGTACTCTGCCAGGCGCGAACGATCCGCAATCCGTACCCACAGATGGCGTCTCGATCGGTTGTCTTTCTTTTTTTGTGGCAGCGTCTTGTTGGCAAGCTTAGCTTGGACTCATGGAGGCAGTAGAAGCCAAGGTTGATTTTCTCCTGAAGAAGTATCCGGACCTCCGGTTCCAGGAACTCCATTTTGAACTCATGAAATCAACGCAAGCTCTGAGTCGAGTAATCATTTCCGGCGGAGGATTGCTACGTTGATGGGAACGATTGGTCGGCCGGGAACGATGCATACAGAGACGATCATCCGGTGATGCAGGCGCATAGTTCGGGCCCTTTAAGGAAAGAGGTGCTGAGTGTTGTCACGAACCGGCCGCCTTCAGTTCGTGGCCCAGCAGCTGAAGCTCATGCGGGAAGAAGGCTTGACAAAGCGCGAGGCCTCCTTCTGCATGTTCAGCTACTCGTGTCGTCCTAATGTGTCAATTTTCCTGGCCAGGCCTTCAAGCGAACAGAAGACATCTTTCGAGAGAGGCCGCCAACTTCTACAGTAGGATTGCCCAAAGACCTGGAATGGGCAACGTGATTGCTTCCAGGCGAGAGTCTCTTGAACGAGAGCAGAAAGTAATGATGGCAATGGCCATACGAGAAGTCGGGGCCTTGTGAATTGGAATGACGACAGATGCCGACACCGAGCCTGTGCGATGTGGATGGAATGCCCCATGTCTGAGGGCTTCAAGCCCATGTTCAGCACAGGGCGTGCTTACCTGGAGGTGCTTAGTGCAAATGCAAGGCTTAGAGTCCTAACACGTTCCTCGGGGAAGTAGGAGTGTCGCTGCTAGGTGGAGAAGGCGCGAATCGAAAGTGGGCACCTGACCAGAATCATAAGCCCCTCGGCCGCCTCTGACATGCACATCGAATTCAGCCGTGATGCTGTGAAGCAGGTGCACTTCGCAAGCAGAGAGCGTCGGCAGAGGAAACACGAGACTCCGAGGATTCTGCAGCTTCTTCAGTTTGGCCTGTAATTACGGACTTTCGTGGCACGAATTCGGGTGCCGTAATTTCCACCATCATCCGCTCTTCGCGTTGAACCTGGCTGTAATGATTCTGCCTTTTGACGCAGCTTTCCGTCCAGTCTCGCTGGACTTGGCAGTTCGGAGTCGGGAACCTGCCTCGAGAGGCCGCGCAGGAGGCGGTGACAAGGAGGGAATTGAAGCAAGCAGTGGAAGAGGTCCTCAGATGCGCAGAGCTCCGCAGAGGCCCTCAGCTCAGGGCAGAGTGGAGCCTGGCAGGCTGCGCAGATGGCCAGGCAAGATGCCGCAAAGAAAAAGGAGCGGGAGGCGCGCCCTTTCACGGGGAGAGTGCAGTTCCCGTTGCGGGTGACTGAAGCTGGCAGGAACAAATCAGGCAAGACGAGGCGAAGGTTCAGGAGCCCGCACTTTCTTTTCCAGCAGTCAAGACTAGAACATAGATGCATCAAGAGATTCATTTGATGTCTCCAGGAAACGCTGCAACAGCTGCAGGCGGCCCAGGAATCCCAGGAACCCAAGGAATCCCAGGCCAGGCGTTCGTCGTGCGATGTCGTGGGGTCCTTGCCGTCGTCCGGAGCTGGGCGGAGCCGCAGGCGCCCTTCCCGATCAGCGAGGACCAGGCCAGGCCACGCGTTTTGCCACTGCTTTTCCTGCGGCACAGCGTGTCCGTGGCAAATCGCAGGCTCCGACACAGACAGAGACACATCCCCCAGAGGAGTTTGACCAAGAGCAGGAGGTGGGGTTGACGAACGCTGGCAAAGTGGCTGGCATGTGACGGCATGTGCGTGCCTTGGAGGACCAGAAAAGGAGGCTGGATTCTAGAACAGCCTCTTGGCTGCACCACCGCGCGCTCCAAGTTTTCTGATGCAAACCTTGCGGGTATCAGGAGCTGCCGTGTAAGACTTCTTATGGCAACATTCCCACGCTGGCCCTGGTCTGCTCAGCCCTCGAGCCCGAGCACCCCAATCGGTACCATTCCTGGCCCCATTAAGAGGAAGGCTCCCACACCAAGCAGGCCGATAAGGTGTAGATGCGATTTGGCCGCATAGCGCCAGCGAAAGGCAACCGAGATGGACCTCCGAACTCGAACCACACCCGGAGCGGCCGGAGCGGATCTCAGTGATAGCCTCGTGGCCTCGTGAGCTTTCGTTTGGTTCTAGCAGACTGCAAGCGTCTGGGCCACGGTGTACTGCATGCAGCCACGCACTGGTCAACTGTGCAGCCAGGACAACAACGAACGGACCAGGGTGTGTCTCAGATGCTCAAGTCGTCGAAGTTGGACCGGAGTCGTATGGACGAGAGCCAGGAAGGAGAGGGCTCATCATCTGACAGCGACGACGAAAATAGCAAGAGGTGACACGACCACTTAGTGCAAGTGGCCGAGATGAGATCACTTTGGTGCGTCCTGACAGTGACCTCATGTGGAAAATGCCAGTCTGCAGCAGTTGTGTTGATCAGCCTGTGATGACCCTTCGAGCTTCTTCACGGTTTGCTTCCAGTGGCCTTTGTTGCTGTATGCGCCTCGCCACTTCGGCCCATTGACACTGGAAGCATCCGAGTTCCGATGAGACTCAGAGTTCCGTCCTCCGTCACGCTGCCACCATCTGAATAAAAAAAGCCTATGCGAGTTGCCATGGTCCCATGGTGAAACCCTCAAAGTGCGCATGCCAAAGGGGCTGTCGCGAAGCAGCATCATCTAGGGGCTTTCATCGCAGTGCCGCTGAATGTTTGACTTCGATGCCCTCGACGAAGCTGATGCAAAGCTCCCTGGCTGCTGCCGGCACTGCCACTGCCTGAATCAGCATACACTTGAGTCAGGTTGCAGGAGAACATCCCAGGCTTCAACATTCAGGAATTCGATGGCACGGACACCAAGCTTGCAGGCCATGTTGAACCTCGGCTTGTTAAGTGGAGACAGCCAGCAAGCAAAATGGTGCATACTGTATCCTGTGACGCCTTGATTTGGTGTTGGCGCAGAATGCATTCCTTTATAGCATATCGCGCAACACCAAGTAATACAGCCCAACTACAAACAGACAGCACAAAGCGAAGTCAAGATTTGCCGCACCGAAGTGTAGAGGTTGAATGTTAATATAGGCAAATGTACCCGGATGTGACCAATGGAATACATACAATGCAGCGTAGCATAGTGTAGTATGTAGTACATGATGTATAGATTTCTTCTTCCCTAATATGTGATGTTGTGTTTATACTCTATTCCATCATACCGTAGCTTGCTGCACCTTACCGGACCTTACCTCACCACAAGCTTACCTCATCTGACCTAACCTGGTTGTTGCATTGCCTCGCCTGGCCGCTTCAGGACACCGCCCTCCTTCGAAGATCTGAGCAGGATCAGGCCACTGTTTGATTTTTCGTAGGTCAGACTGCAAAATGCTCATGTGAAAGCCTCGGTGCTTTGAGTCCCCTCTTCTTGTGGAGGATTCGACAAGTCTCAAGAGCGGCCCACGGCAAGGAGCCCAGCGATCGTCTTGCTCAGGCCCGCAGCTCCGATTTTCGTAGCCTGGGAGAGTCGTCTTTCATCTTCGTGTCTGCGGCTTCGTCCAGGCGGTCAGTGTGCATCAAGGAGCACCTTAGCCCCTCCGACCAGCGAGACGAGTGTGATGCTCCAAGCTCATCGAGTTGTCACGGAGATCTGCCATTGTTCGATGACCATGAGGCGTCTGCACGTGCGAACTTTCTTGCGTCTTGGCATGAGATGCAAACAGAGGAGTGAAGAGCTGACAAGCAATCTCGCAAGGTCCGTCGAGGCCATGATGCTTGGAGAGACCTGCGATACCAGGATGCTTTGGCTGATTTCAGCGAGGGAGCCAACCTGGAAGCGGATGAAGGCAAGTCGTTCATGTCACTACAGCTGAGATGCCCTGTGCCAATTGAAGTTCTATATGCCATGTATCAGGACCGTCATCTCTGTCGCTGCTCTGCCTTCGGTTCTGCTTGGGAGTGGACTTAGGCCCAGGGCTTCCAGTGCAGTATTTTCTAAATGACCGAAGGAAGGTGTAAGCTTCAGGCCGTGACTCGACAAGCGCAGGTGACCTTCGGGGCCACGAGGCTTGCAGAGCCATGGCGGAAGGCCTCAGCCAGCTCTGGTGTCTATGCAGAGAGAGGCAGGCCCGTCAACTGCGGATTCTAAGACCTCGGAAGTCCATGTGGGAGCCTGATGATCATGTCCAGTGGGCAGCTGAAGACATACAAATCTTTGATGGAAGCTGCAGCGTGGGGACTGGAGAGGATGTTGCTGAAGTTGGTTACCGCCTGCTCGTGAACCGGAAGCCAAGAGCAATTGAGAACACCCTGTTGATCTTATATCACGGTAATGGAGAAATTTGCGAAGACTACACCGACTGGGCAGACATCTATCGAGTCTTTCCTTGTAGCAGAGGGCTCAGAACTCCACGGTTGTTTGGCAACGATCTTCTCCAAGCCCTTTGGATGATGCATAGATGACTTGGGGATTCGAGGCATGTTGATTTTCGACTACCGCGGCTATGGCTGGCCAGCTTCTGAGTGGCTGAGGCCCGGAAGCGTTGTTGGCCCTGGAGAAAGTCAGGTCATCGGGAAGGCCGACCATGGCCAACTTGCTCAGCGACGCGGAGCAATGCATGCAGAAGCTGCCAGAGATTCTCCAAGAGTCCTTGACCCAGTAACGGAGAAGAGTCGAGTCACGAGTCTTTTTGCGTTTCTCAGTCTCCGGGTGAGGAAGGGCCTCGCCTGGCCCTGGCCAGCGCCGGTTTTGCTGCTCGGGCGCTCGCTGGGTAGCGCCGTGGCGACACATCTCCTCGGAACGATGGCAGAGACTTGGATCCGTTTTGCAAGGCTGGTGCAATGTAGTTGGAAGTGGCTTCGCCGCACAGCGGATGCTGTCCTAGAAATAGTGCCGATCGTGCTTGCATGTGCTTGCATCTCACCTGCTCTTCAAGCATAGGGTTTGGCCTGACCATGTTGCTTTGGTCTTGGTTCGGGTTCTTGCTGGGCAAATGAAGACGAAATTTTAACGACAGATCAATGGCACTTGTAAACCAACGGGCAGAATGCCGAACAAAGTCGCGACGTGGTGCACGGAGGACATAACGAGTCGGTGGGTTCTGACGGAAGAGGGTCAGTCGGCGTCGGTGTGCTGACAACAACCTGAGCCTTCGAAGGACAAGTTCGATGGGCTGATTCTCGACTCTGGATTCGCAACAAGTGGAGATGAGCGCTATGATCAGCTGCTGACATGGCTGGGTGACTCGCGCGAGCAAGCCGTGTCCAGAATGCAAGCCTGAGGGATTGTAAGTCCATGCTTGCACATTGGGACCAGACGCGCCTGCGTGCCCAGGCCACCATGTTCAAGGACTTGCGATGGAAATGACGGTGGACACATTCGGGCACACGCAGAATGGAACATAGAGGGGCAGGCAAGCAGAAGCCCAGACTGGTCCGAGCGTAAACGTTTTTTCGCGAAGGCATTAGAGGGATTAAAGGACATGCTTCTTGCAGCCGTGGCTGCCGCAAGCTCACATGTGAGTATGAAACTGGAAAAAACTCATGCACGTCAGAAGCACCTGTCGCATGAGAAATGTGTGAGTCAAAAATGACATGTTTTTCGCGCTGGACATTGAACATGCAAATGCGATAGCTACTGCATCTCGGTAGTTAAGCAATGGTGAGTTTACATTCACGGAAGTAGTGCTATTGCCTCTCGCAGATGAGTACAGCATGCGACGCAGGAGCTTTCGAAGGCGCTGCGAGCATCGCTACCACCCGGATGCAAACCGGGGCAGGCCCATCTCACGAAGGGGGCTGGGAGGGAATCCCCAAGAATGCAAGCGTTGAAGATCTGGGAAGGCAGATCTGCGGATCCTGGGAAGTGTGGACTTTCTTCGAGGATTTCGCGGGCCTGTGTTGTTGCTGCACGGAGAGCACGACTTCATAGCTGGAGCCCCAGGTCTTGAGCACGAGCGCGGAACATGCATCCTGGTGTCAGATTCCCTGTAAAAACAAGGTGCCTGTCGAACATGCCCAGAGGCACTACGATGCATCTGTGCACTCTAGTCAACGAGAGCTCGTGGTGCTGGATGCTGACCACAATACCCTTGCCGGAGCAGCTCAGCTTGGATGCCGGTTGGCTACTGGGCACTCGCTATTTGGGAGCTGCGACGATCTTGTTGCCCGAGGTTCCTGATTTCTGGAAGAAGCAAATGGCCTTTGCAAAGTGCATCGTGCACAAGAAAGCCAATGCGAACCAAAAGGTGTACTCGTAGGCCGCGGGGCTTTCTCGTGCTCAAGCTGCTTCTCTGGCACGAATGGGGGTGGCGGCGGTGGCCAGCAGCACTGCCGGACGCGAACCTGGATTCGTGGGTGTATTCCTGTCATTGCCATCAACTCGCAGGCAGGAGGCTTCAGTCTTCCTAGCAGATCCCCTGTGAGAGCAAAGATGCACGTGAGCCCTGCTTGCAGGTCTTTTCCAGGCTGGCTTGAGATGCTGCATTCACGGCCATGTAAGCAGCTCTTGGAAGACATGGGTCGTGAGCAAACGGGCTCTCCTAGAACGCGCAGGATCTGGCAGGCTGATGCGAGTGCAGTGCGACACTTTCTCTTAATATGGTGCGTTGCCGGCCTGCGTGGTCTACGAAAGATTTTGTCAGTCCCAGATCTGTCTGCGCTTAGTGGAACTTCACTCTTCCTGCGCCGACCAAATCCCATGGTGTGATCGATTGCAGCACGCACTGGCAGACTCTGTCCCCTGCCTTTGCTGGATGCAGCAATAAGCAGATCCAATGTTCGGCAAGCAGCTTGGGGATCTCATCTCAACCCTTCCGCACCTGCACACTCGTGCTCGAAGATTCCACCGGGTGTCTGCCTTAAATGCCTCGATCTTTGGCCGATGTGGGCCCAGGAGCAGCAGTAAGTAGGACGGAACACACCGCTTTGCGAGAGGAACTTCTCTTACAAGTACGTATCCAGTGGGGAGTATTGCTCGAAGTAGCAGTTCCAAGATCTTCGCAGAATCGTGTCGGCATGTCATGGACTCCAGCTGATGATGTCTTGGCCAGCTGCTGATTGTCATGGATGCCGGGTTGAGCTCGGCCGGCTGTGCCGTAACCCTCTGCATTGTTGTGGCCACTCATCAGAACGGTTAACGCTTAGCAGTTGCCCGATGTTACTGCCACTGTTCAATGCAACCTTCAAGAAAGAGAAGGCACAGAAGCTTCAGCCCTGGAGGTCAGCAGTGCATGTTGGTGGCTTCGTGATACGATGGTGCTGGCCGTCGCGATGACGCTGCTGAGGATGCTGTGCTGCAAAGGCTGGTCTCAATCTGCCAAGGTAGCAGACTTCCGCCGTGAGTCTTCTCGCAGGCCGTCGTGCCAGAGGACAGCTGACAGGTCTTGTTTTCCCCATCTGTGCTCCCGGGCTCAGTTTGGAGAAAGGCGGTTATGGTAGTTATGTTTGAAAGGAGTGATGTTGTCAGCAGCATAAATTTTTCTGAGGTGGAAGACTTGACGTCAGCCTCTGGAGCGGCTCTGCTCACCAGGATGCTTCAGCACGGAGAGCACCTGCCACATGACGTGGTTGTGACATCTGTGCGAAACCTACAGAAGAACGTACGAGATGGGGTCAAGGGCGACAAGGCTGTTCTGGAAGTCACCTACTCTGCGACCGTCGACCTGCCAACCCACTTCTTCTTAAAGTGCAATCTGCAAAGACTTGGTGCCATGCGTCTGTTGGTGGCGACATCCGACGTGTGCATGTGCGAAGCACTTTTCTATCATTACTTAGCGCCCGAGACCAAAGATTGTCTCCGAACTCCCACGTGCCACATGACAGCAAGCCCTCTCGTCCCGATGACTCCGACGACCCTCTTGTCAAACTCGTTGACCTAAGGCTACTTCGTTGACTTCAGCTCCACCACAGGCCACCGTAACTCGGCACGCCGAGCCCAGGAAGTGCATCTCTGGCAGGTGAGTTCTGCCTGCTGACGGAGGTCTTGGACTTTGGAGGGAAGCTTCTCCCTCTGAAGCATCGAATTCGGGACGCAGCAACAATGGAGGACATCGCAATTTCTTCCCTGTTCGTCGTGACCTGCCATTGTTCTGCAGGAGCAGCTCTTGTTCATAGAGACCGGTGCGAGACTGCATGCACGGTCTTGGTCCTGGATCGACAGCTGCAATGCTGTGCTGGAACAGATTCCCCGTTTTCACGACACACACCGAAACCGGTCAGCAGCTGGCAATCTGGCAGTTGTTTGCTTTCGCGTCCTCGTAGATCCTCGCGGAGTGGAAGCACCGTCTCGGCTCGGTGTGATCAGGCCAGATGTGGCTCCTTTGCATGGCCAGTGGTTGCATGGGCCTGAAGTACACAGTGCAGAAGACGGTGAAGGGCAAGCGCCTAAACCTCGAGTGGATGACGTGGAGCTGCCCCACCGAGTTGGTTGGAAAGGACAAGATGAGAATCATGATTCAGATTTTCGTAGCAGGTGTAGGCAGAGCTTAGGACCTTGGACGCTCTTGCTTCGAGTGCATGTGTGGTTGAAGCTTTTCAAGGGAAACCATCGTTTGCAGTCGCAGATGCTATCAGAACGTTCAGAAAGCCCCGACTGGTGTCAGGAGTGGCAGCTGATCTGGGACATGGCTGCTTGGCGTTCTTCTGGTTGGCTCTTAGGACTTTCACTTTTTGGGTTTCTATATATGAACCATAATAAGGGTGCTAAAGTTTAACTGTTAGGAGGGGTTCAGAAGTCAGCCAAGGCTGACATCCTCACAAGCCTGTCGCTTGAAAAGGACATGGTGTCTTTGCAGCAAGAAGTTTGCTCTGTGTTTTCCTGTCATTGTTTTCAGTGAAACGACGACGCAGCCACAGTGCATTTTTCAAGATGCTATGCGTGTGTGTGTGTGTGCACAAGAGAGGCAGCCTTTGGCCACAACGATCTCACCACCGACAATGCATTCTACTGGCAGGAGGATGGAGGTAAACGACTGTCAGTGGGGTTGTCGCTAGGCTGGCAAGCCAGGTTTGTCAGCAGCAGATCTTCCCTTCGCTGGTGCAAGTAAAGTGGCTGTCTGTGCATGGAGAGCTTCTCGAACTGTTTGAACCAAGTGCCGGTTCGTGCGAGGTTCGATTGGCAGCAAAGCTGTATGAACAACATTGGTCAAGAGTGGGCTTGGAATTGGCATTTTCTGGAGCCGGAATTCCTTGACAAGAACGAGGACAGCTTCAGCAGGCGCATGCAGGCACTAGCCTTGGATCGATGTGCCATCGACAGGAAGCCATGATCACGGCCGTGCTCTCGGCCTACTCCAAGCTGGGTCGATCCATCTCGCGCAAGAAATTCTTGAATCTTGGCCAAGTGTTGGCCGAGAACGGATCCCTGAGCCGAAGGAAGCGTTCGCCCAGGAGAGCCTACACCCTGGGGACAATTCAGATGTTTGTCTTCGGGGGCGGCGGCCTTCAGCTGCTCATGCCCTCAGACCGCAGAGTCGCAGACTTGCGGAGGATGGAGCCTTGCTTTGGCAACGGATTCATGTTCAGACGCGCTGTAACCCGAGGAAAGACTTGGAGGCAAAGGGGATCTTCCAGACGCTCGTTCCCAACGATCCGCGCAGTGGCCCCGATGGCCCTAGATCGGAGGATCAGCTCCGAGAGAACCTTGGCCAGAGGGAAGAGCGAACCCTGAGGATTCCCGTATTCCGCCCCGAAGCCTGCAAGCCAGAGCCATGTCAGGACCCTTACTGGAGCGGAGATGACACGGCGGACTTTCACCAACTGCTGTGGCCTGTTGGAGATGTTTGGATATAGTCGGATAGAGGAATCTGGACTTATGGGCACGTTGCTTTCCTCTTTAAACGCCACTTGCACTTGGGAAGAAGTCGCCTGGCTGAGGCAACATCATGCGACGACACAACTTCTACTCAGCCTGGCAGGACTGGAAACGGACCCGAGCATTGAATGACATGTAAAAAAGGAGGCACACGGGACTTGTGCAGATGTTGCTGACGTGTGCAGCAGGGCATGTTGTAGGCCTCCGGGTGGTCGAACGCAGCCATTTGGACTCAAGAAGGTGTCAAGGCAAGGCCTACGCCGCTACGCTTTACTAAGATCCTCGATCCGGCGCTGCAGCATGTGGCTAGTGGCTTGGGCCAGCACCAGCTTTTGCAGGGTTCTCGGCCCCCAAATGCATCAACCGAGGCCAGCGCTTGCCTAGTAATTAGTCTTCTGCCGCCTCTGGCGGCAGGCCAGGGCTGCAGGGCTGCAGGGCTGCAGGGCTGTGCCTTCAGAGTCACGACGTGTGACCGAGTTCATTCCACAGGAGATCTGCTTGTCCCATCGCAGTCTGCAACCTGTCCACGAAGCAGTGGGAGTGTCTTCATGCAGTTACTTGGCTGCGTAAAGCACTTTTCATGACCTCCAGACATCGTTCTAGCCATCAGCGGTGCAGCAACGGGAGACCGAAGAAGGCTTCATCTCACGAGCGTCAGGTATCGTTCAACTTCGAGGCTGACCGCTGCTTTCGAGCACTCAGCTTCCTGGGTTGCCTCAGCCTTCGGGGACTGCACTCGCATCTGCCCTGAGTCTCTCAAAGTTCCACGTCCTAATCTGGCTTTCCAGCAGCGGCATTTGACTTGCAATTCGACTTCTGGCGACCCCTTGCCCGATGTGGCTTGCGAGCACCTCTTCAAACCGAGACGGTTCAGGCTCCGCTGTGGGCTGTGGGACGCAGTGCCCGGGTGACAGCACAAAGAGACGGTGAAGTTTCCCAGTTCGCGCCAGGCGCTGCCACTGTGGTGTCATCGGCTGCACGGACGGCTGCAAGTCAATCGATGAAGTGGAGGACGAGATTGAAGGGAGTCCCTGAGCTGGAAAGCTTTGATGGAGTGCGCCGGGTAGGGCACTCCTCAGCTGGAGGTGACGACACAGATGCCCAAGCGGAGCATGACACTGACTTTGAATGTGTTGGCTGCTTCGCCGCAGGCCGTGCTCCTGCGTGGGCTGCCTTGATGTTTCGAATTCGCCTTCATGCCAGGAGACGAGGGAACTTCGCAAGATGGAGCCGATGAGACCTGCATCGACTGGGCACAGGAGCTGCAACAGCGACGGGAAATGCAACTAGTAGTGTGCGCGGCAAGCAGTGCAGGCTCCGAATTGCCCGTTGCAGGATGCACCTTGCCGTGGTGGTATGCCGTGTCTTGCCTGCAGCTTCAAAATCTAAAGTTCTAGAATGAAGCAGCCGCGACGAGCAACACGAGAAAGGTTCTACCGCATGCACTCCAACGAGCTTACAGCATCCTTGTGCCGGAGCTTGACTTGGGATTTCTTGCATCATCGAATCATTTTGCAGCAGTGGCTACGGAGTCGGCGCGTCCGCACCGTCTGCAGGCTTCCGCCGAATCTCCCTCTCTCGTTGATCTTTCCCTCACGCGCCCGCCCCACTCCTCTCTCGCTCTCGTCTCGCTCTCGCTCTCTGTCTCTCGCTCTCTCCCCGTCTCTGTCTTTCTCTGTCTTTCTCTGTCTGTCTCTGTCTCTCTCTGTCTCTGTCTCTCTCCGTCTCTCTCCGTCTCTCTTTGTCTGCCTCTCTCTCCCTCGCTCTCTCTCTGTTTCTCTCTGTTTGTCTCTGTCTCTCACTCTCTCTCTCTGTCTCTCTCTCTCTCTCTCGCTCGCTCTGTCTCCCTTCTTCTCGCGCCTGTAGCTGATGTGAAGTGTGGAGCCCTGGATGTCCTATGCCGGCCCTCCTCGATCCGCGGCGGGACTTCCTGCAGTTGCAATTCCTCCCCCGTCTGTGTGTTGTCGGCAGTGCGCTAGCTTTCGCCAATGTGTGCTCTCAGGCCTACCCCAGCCAACAGCACGGTGAATTTACACAAACAGCCAACCCGGCGAGCACCAGTCAGTGCATGTTTGTATCCACGTGCCCGACAATACCTACAGCTTGCTGCCTTGCTGCGATTTGACAACTGCGCGATGGTTTGCAATGGGCTTTGTCTCCTTTGATGAATGGCTGCCGGTGCCAACTTAGCGAGCAAACTTTTGGTGACACACACACACGCACGAACGAACTCAAGTGCGGCAGGCCCTGTGCGACACTTCCCTTCAACCCATATCGCAGGCCTCAAGAAGACGTTCATTCCTTTCTTGCCCGTCTCGCCAGGTGCTTCGAGTTCTGCATCAGCCAAGGCTTGGACTTGTTTGCTCTGGTTGAAAACGACGAATGCCGGTGTGGAGCAACTCGACTAAACACGGCAGTCTGGGGAGCAAATCCTCGGCCTGGACTCATGTTGCCAGCTCCGCTGAGTGATTGCGTGACTGGGGACACATGCCCCATGCGAGTGTATCGATGGCTGGGTCCTTTCGAAAGTGGCGGGTCTGTCCGAGCACGGCTTCTGAAGCCGAATGCAGCTGCAACGGCTTACGTTGACTCAGTGGTTGCGGGCAGGCGACTTACACCAGCACAAGAAGAGGATGGCATTCCACTGGACGGTGACACCGATGACGATGTGGCGGCATCCCTCGTGCAAGGCGGAACAGGCAATCCGATGTGGGAGCGACCTTGCAACGACAACCCAGGCTGCCAGGCCGGCAGGCCTTGGATCGAGCGCACGACCCAGGCACCGGAGGGTATGATTCCACAGTGGGAAGAGTACGTGATCGTGCGGTACAAGTTCGACACAGACGTTGATGACGTTCGGAAGGAGGCTCTCATGTACCACCCAAACCTATTCTAAGTCTTAAGGCCCTCTAGAATCTAGAACCCTTGAAAGAGCCCGATAAGTCGCCAGGCTTTCAGAGCTGCAGCCGCAGACTGGCGCACGCACACGTGTGTCGGGGTCATTGAGGATGACGCTGCTTCCAACCCCTACTATCTCATTGGCATCTACGACACTGGCAGCTGCTGGTCCAACTTAGGCAGGCCTTGGAGCTATGGCAGGATCAATCTGGGATGGTGTAAGAACATGAACCACAAGGGTAGCATGATCCACGAACTGGGACACTGCCGCTTGGCTGGGCTGCTTTGCGGGGTCATGTGCGAGTGTTGTTGTGTTTTGGGGCATGTCATGCTTGTCGAAACTCCACATCCCCTTGAGAAGCTTTAAGGCCTGGGGTTAAACCATGAGCAGAAGCGGGCAGACGCACAAGCGGAGTATTATGGAAAGGGCCCCGCCTTGCAGATGTATTGGGAGAACGTTGACAGCCGCTGGGTGTCTCAGTACCTTCCTTCTGAGAGAACCTACATCGGCTCTGCGGACGACGGTGGAGCGGATCCGCAAATTGGCCATGCGACTTACGACTATGACCCTGGTCCGAACAATACTTCAGGTGACTGCTAATGATAATGCTAATGCTTCGCGCCGGCCGCCTCGGCCTGGCCGAGCCGGGACTCAAGCAACTAAGGGGGGTGGGCGGACAAAATGAGGGTTTAGGGACTGTGACCAGAGCTCCCGCCAAGAACATCTGGACGCCGGCCCGCCAAGGCGAGTTTGTTGAGCCCCTAGCTGAGTTCATTCTTGTGCCCCAGATTTTCCCAGTCGCTTCCAAGGAGAGTATCATGCACTACTACCGCCAGAGAAGCAAAAATCGCACAATTGCGAACGGGTACTACTTCGATGCCGTTCCTACATCAAACAACAAACTGGTGGGAAATCGGGACCACTTGTCGGAAGGTGACATTAAGCAGGTGTTGGATGCCTATCGATGCCGGCTGCGCCCTGAGAAACTCTGATGCTTATAGTGAGGGTTGATCACTGGGCGCAGAGAGAGAGAGAGAGAGAGATCTCACTTGACCGTCCCCCATGCCCAGGAGAGAGAGAGAGAGAGAGGGAGCTTCTCCCCTCTCCCTCAACCCTTGAGAAAGAAAGAGAGAGAGAGAGAGAGAGAGAGAGAGAAAGAGAGAGAGAGAGAGAGCGAGAGAGAGAGAGAGAGATCCGGGGCATAGAACGGGGCGCACACGCGTGCGGTGGGGAGGCAACTCTCCACCACAGCCCTAGCGAAAGAAAGAATGTCGCGGTATTTATTTCCCTTCTGAAAAAAGAGAGACAAGCATGGAACGAGGGAGCGAGATGGACTCAGAGGGAAGGCGAAGCACACGATGAAGAAGAGAGTGTGCCGCCCTTCACTTCCTGCAAACTGTGAGCCTCCGGCTGAAAGCTTCCTCAACCTCAAGGACGAGAAAAAAAGAGAGAGCAGTAGGGTGTTTGTGTGTGGGAGAAGGAGCATTCTGCGGAGTCTTGAGAGGCCGATCGGTGCCACGACTGCGACTACAACGATCGCTACGACGACCCCCGCACCTACAACCACAACGACAACAACAACGACCACCACGACGACCACCCCCACGACGACAACCCCGCCGCCGCCACCGACGACCACCACCACCACTACGACGACAATTACCGAAGCAGCGACCACGACCTCGGTGGCCGCTAGCACCTCTGCAGGAACCACATCGCAAGGTCCCTCGACCACGCAGGCAGGTGGCTATTCCAATCTCGAAGTTGGCGAGATTCTTTTAGCAGGCCAGGCCAGGGCAGCAGCTTGTCAAGCAGCATGTGGACTTCCCAGTGTCGTGTGTATACTTGTCAGCCAGTTGCTCCCTTTCAGGCGACAGTCAGGGATGGCAGAGCTTTTCTTTCCAGAGATCTTTTGCCCAGCCGCCCGTCGTTGTGGTACTGCCAGTGGTGACCGACGGAGAGACAACCCCAAGAAGTGTGCGGATTAGATCCGTGTCCACGTCAAGTTTTGAGGCTCTCATTGTGATACCGCCAGGGGCGACCAGCAGCCGACCGGACATGACGGTGTCCTACATGGCTGTGCTTCCAGGAGCGCATGTGCTGCCGGATGGCCGAAAAGTTGAGGCCGGGCTCAAGGAGACATCGGCCAGACAAGTTGGCAAATCGTGCAAGGCTTCGGGAGTTGCTGCGAGCTGGGACAAGATCAGCTTCAACACGCAGTTCTCCTCTAAGCCAGCAGTCGTCGCGAATCTGCAGACCGCAAACAACGAACAAGGTGCTGTGCCACAATTCTTTTCCAAGCCCTGGCTTACACTGGCTTGTAAGGATGTGTCAGCGACTACAGTGTCCATCGCGCTGGACTCGGCAGAGACGTCGAAAGTTGGAGACGTCACGCAGACCGAAGAAGTCGGCTACGTTGCCATGGAAACCGGACAAGGCACATTTGCCACGGAGATTGGGGGTGCCCCGGTTTTCTACAGTGCAGTCTTGACAGGAAGTGTCGTGAAGGGTCTTGACGATGGAGCTGTGGAGGTGTCGCTGGCTACCGACATGATGACCGAGTCCCCACTTGTGGTGGGAAGCCAATCGTCGCGGAACGGTGAGAACGGGGGCTGGCTCAGAATGTCCTCCGCGTCCGGCTCCTCAGTGCAACTGGTCATAGACGAGGATATCTATTGTGACAGTGAGCGCAAACACATTGAGGAAGCAGCAAGTATCCTCGCCTGGTCGAGGGTTTTCTCCATGGGCTCGTCGACTCCCATCACCACGACGACGACAACGACGACCACAACCACGACCACGACCACGACAACCACAACCACAACGACCACAACGACCACAACCACAACGACCACAACGACCACAACAACCACAACGACCACAACGACCACTACAACCACAACGACCACTACGACCACCACAACCACGACGACCACAACGACGACAACGACCACAACGACCACAACGACCACTACCACTACAACAACAACGACTCCGGCAGGGACTACAACGACAAGAACCCTGGCTGCTGCACCAAGCTTGGAAGTGGGCGAGGTGACGGTGCGAAGCGGGGAATGGACCAGCTTTTCATTCAGTGCAGCCTTTGCCGAAAAGCCGGTTGTTGTGATTGCAGTCTCTGGAGAAGGTGATGGGCCTGCAGCTATCCGCCTGCAAGGCATCAGTAATATTGGCTTCCAAGCCATCGTTGCTACGCCACCGGAGACAGGCAGCGTGGTCAGTCAGATGACTGTCACCTTCGTGGCCATGCCCCCAGGCATCGCTCAGCTCCCAGGCGAGGTCGGGGCCCGGAAGCTTTGGGCTTTCTTGCGTTTTTTTTTGACCTGTTGCTGACTCTTGTTTCTTGGGGGGGGGAGGTAGTGGCCTATGGCTGGAAGCCGGCCGCGATGCGACCTCGAAGCTCGTCGGGCCCCAAGCTCCTGCTGCGGGCGCTATAGGACCGGTTTTTGGCCGGAGCAAAGCCCGAGGCAGCCAGCAAGAAGTGCCGGCCTGCAGGACTTAGAGCACAGACAGCCTTCCTTTTGGTCACTGTCGTTCAGCTTTGGTATAGTGAGGAGGACTTCAGACGTCTTGGCACAAAGTCAACTTCCAGCACAAGTTCCCGGAGAAGCCCGCTTTTCTCACAACGATCCAGACAAGGAACAACGAAGCCGGGCTGCCGGCCTTGGACTCCCAGCCCTGGTTCACTGCGACTTGGCTTGAAGGCTTCGCGGTGTGAACAAGCAACTTCCTGTCTGGAAGCTCAGGTGGGGGTCAACAGCGTGAATCCTACGGATGCTTGGGTGCTGCACTCAGACCTGTCTCCTGACCCTTCACCGCCCTCTACCTGCAGCCAGTCTGGAAAGTCTGGTCTCAGGTCGCCTTGGAGATGGCGGAGACGTCAGAGCACGGAGGCTCGAGCATCCAGGACGAGGAGGTTGGATGGATCGCCGTTCAGCAAGGTGCGCACTCCATCCAGGCTGCTACAGGCGGGGTACTTCACAGCTGGCATCTAGCATGAAGCTTACTGTAGGCAAGATAAGCTCAGAGCTCTGCGAGGTCAAACGATTCAATGCGCATCTGTCTATTCTACACGAAGCGTGCCTGGTTGGCAAAATGGCGGGGCCACAGTTCCACTTGGTACGGACATCGGAAGCACGAGTCCCCTGGTGGTCGCAAGCCAATCGAAAAGGTGGGGAGGTGACGGCGGCTGGGTACGAGTTCTGGGAGCCACCAGCTCCTCTGTTCACGTTGCCATCGACGAAGACAGGAACTGCGATACTGAAAGAAAGCACACCAACGAGGAAGTAAGCGTCCTTGCCTTCTCCGACCGGTGCGTCATCTGACGTGCTGAAGAAGCAGAATTCAGTTGATGGACCTGGATTTACTGAGCGGGAACCATCTGCTCACATCCAGTGGTCCAATGCACCCTAGTTTTGTGGCACGAGGGTGGCTAACGGGCCGAAGCGTCATCAAATTGACGGTTTCGCGCGCAGTCGTTGTGACTAGAAACGTTCGACATAACCAACACCTTATGGTCAGAAGGTTTCAGGTTAGCTCCAAGTTCCCTTGCTGCTTAGCTGCGCAGTGTGCCTCCCGCGCACCAGCCGTGGTTGTCTAGGGTCCCGTGGCCAAAAAACCCCGTCGCCCATTTGAAGCTCTTGCCTAGTCTGATTTCGGGGTCATTGCCATCCGCAATACAGCCCGCAGTAAGGCTTCTTTCCGAGCGCCATGCACGCAGCGACATGGACTAGGTTTGGGCACAGCGTGTGATTTATCTGGGCCATGTGAAAGCAAGCCTGTCTGCGAAGTGGATGGTGTGATCTTCGGGACATCGCATGTACAGGCAATGCTTCTGCCGTTCGACTGCATCCTTCAGAGCACTATCACTATCTAAAGTTCTACAAGTCGGACACTGAATGGTGTTCTCCAGATCAGGCTTCCCAGGTGACCATCCGGTTTCCGACAGGTCGTCCACAGTGCTGCTGCCATAGAGCCGGTGAGCTCAGCCGAATGCTTACCCTACCCTAGTGGAACGCTAGGCTGTTCGGTCACAAGGCCGTTCTCCGCGATCTCTTTGTTTGTCCGGATGTCCCAAGGCACCTGTTGGCATCCGATTACTTGCACATCTGCGTAGCTTCGTTGGAACTCAATCAGACATCTGCAGACCGGTTCAGCAGCTCAACGAGACAACGACTTTTCTTACATCGGCGAGAATAGAATAGGTCTGGCTTGTGGTGTGTGATGCAGTCATGACACAGGTGACTAACTCGATCCACTCAGCTCCAGCTCAGCCCAAAGCAAAAAACACGGGTCCCTGAAGCAAGTTGTAACTTTTCCCCAGCAGAGATCGGCGCCTGCAGGCTTTGTCTATTTCACGATCTGGCCAGTTTGGGTGTTTGTGCCCCGAAGGCTTTCGCTCGGGCCATGCAGGACTACCAAGCACTTCCTAGTGATGACGAGATCGATGCTTTCACGGGGAAGGCATTTTGCAGCTTGCCGCTGCCTGCCCTTTTGATTGGGTTTGTCAAGTGTTTGTCAGATGACTCACAGTGTAGGTGAGCCGTGCAGCCACATAGAGAATTGCGTGAATCGAGGTTGCTGCTCTTGTCAATCGCTCCGTTCTTTGGCGCCTATGCTCTTCTGGCAGATGCAGTTCTGCATGCAGCCAGCACAATCCAGCAAATATAACCTGCAAGCCTGGAGAATGTGCCGGCGCACTGAGGCAAAGAAGGACTGGCCGATTCTGCTGTATGGTGCCGGGGGCTGGTGGCTTGCTCTGCTGATGCGCGTTCCCGTGGTCCTTGGTACGAAGGCCTGTTGCTGGTTGCTTGACCACCACGCTGTAGGGATCCGGACATTATTGACTGCAGGCTCTCTTGGCTGACTCAGCGTCACAGCAGTCATGGCTGCAGCTCATCACAACTCTCGTGTCCGGGCCGGCAGAGGCAGAAACTCTTCAGGTCTTCGACAAGCAAGTTGGATCACATGGATGCCCCGTTTCCAGGAAAGTGTACGGGTGACAATGCTCTTCACCTTCGGCTGGGCCGCCCGCTTTGATGCGACCTTTGCCTTAGGCCGAGCAGTGAGCAGCTGGGGTCGTGTTGTTTTTTAGGCCCCTCAGCCGTTAAAGCTAAGCCCGGAACAATTTCATCCTCCTTGTATGCTTTGTTGGCAGGTTTGGGCTGGACGGCCTTGGAGCTGGTCTTCACTTGTGTGCAGTCGCTTGCGGCGATGCAGCTCCTCAAGGCGGCAAAGTCCGGGAAGGATCCAAAGGCGGTCGAAGCGACTCGGGCTCTCCAAAGCTATGAACTTTTCTTAAGGACCCGCCACCATGTCCACCACTTTAAGGCATTTCACCAACTCGTTGCGCAAAGTGGGCGAGACGATCCATTGAGTTTGCACCCGGCATGGGGCATCCTTGGCTGCACTGGTGCACGCACGCACAATCAGCACATGACTTCTTCTACACAGGCTTTTCAGTTTGGATTTGATTGCATTGCACGTGTCAAGTGCGGGGTGGTCGTTCGAGTGTGCCAGAGGCGTCCTTGAGCGCTTCAGCGCTCACGAGCTCCACCTCGCGATGTCGCCTGTCTGCCCAAGCTCTTGTCTTGTAAAATGTGTCCTTGGTGTTCCTGGTGGAACGTGCAACGTGCACATCTGAAAGCTTTCCTAGGGAAGATCTTTTCTCACGTTGTCAGGGGGCTCCTGGGTGCGCTTTCCCCCTGGATGGTGTTGGGAACTTCGTGCATTCACTCTGCTGTCAATTGGTCCACCGTGGCTGCCCTTCGCACGCACGGCCCAGTCATCGCAGAACCCTGTCTTGAATCTTTGGGTGCCGGGTATCTATCATGTTTTGCACAAATTTCTTGCTGAGGTCGTGTGCCTGCCTGTGTGTGAGTGATAGCCAAGGAAGTTGGCCTGTTCATATTTGCCTCTGTACTGCTTCTGGCGGCACTAGGCATGTGGAGCCATTTGCGGCCCTGATCATCGAGAAAGACCTCTGCCTTAAGTTCGATGGCCGGTCCAACAGCGCACTGCCAGCTAGCATCGGCAGTCATTGGCCATGCAGAAAGGGTCACAGACCCAGTCCATTCAACACTTGTAAAGAGAAGCATGCACATCCGCACGACTTGCCGCTGCCATTTGTCACTTCCCCACAGGCCCAGCCAAGAAAGGATTACCCAAAATAGCCACCAACACCTGCGAGCTGTACTCAGATCTTTTGTTCGACATAATGTGCTGCCGTGCAGAGCCACATCATCTTCTCAGGATTGATAGCCTCATAGCCTACCCCTATGCAAGCTGTGCAGCCTCCCAAAGATCACGGAGTGTTGCGCAGTAGGATTTCCTGATGAAAAAGCGGGCGGAGGCTTGCGGTTTCGGTGGTTGATGTTTCTGTATCTTACTCACTCATCGCTGCTATTGACTGGCTAGGCCCGGTTACAGGGCCTCGGGCGCACAGTTGTAATAGATGCCCGTAGCTCAGTGAACCTCGAAACTGCAGCTCAACAGTCGGTCATTTCATCGTGCGGCGGTATGCCCAAGGTCGGCAGCGGGATTTGCAAAGCTGGAATTGCTGGCGAGGTCGTAGCAGAAGTGCTCTGCAAGCCCATACTGCTTGCGCTACCTCCTGCAGGAGGAGCCAAGCTGCAGATTCCCCTCGATCATTGGCAGACCGAAGCAAGCTCTTGCCTTGAAAATCAAGAGTTTTAAGGCAGGATGCTGGAGATTGCAATTGTCACAGACTCAGGCCAACGTCATGCAGGGCTCTGGCGAGCAAGACCACTACATAGGACGTGGGACTGTTCACTATTGCAAGGGTTACCACCTTGATTTATGCTCTCCTTGCTGTCTTCTTGGAATCGCAGGAGAGGAAGCCCAAGCCAAGCGTGGCATCCTTGGGCTCAAGTCCTGTAGAATAACGTGTGGCAGCTGTGTCACAGCAGTAAGTTCATGTGATGTGGGACCAGGTGGCATCCTCAAGATATCGTATCCCGTTGAACATGGTATAGTGCAGGACCGGCATGACGGCCCTATGGCCCTGTATGCAGAGGGTTCAAGTACTGGCATATCATGGCACAGGACTGGGAGGACATGGAGCTCATTTGGAGGCATACCTTCTTCAATGAGCTGCGGGTTCAACCAACGGCCTTGACCTCAAACGCGGACTGCGGCAGCTGCTCCAATTACGAGTTTCTGTGTGAGGAGCAGGCCGTCTTGCTAGCCGAAGCTGCGCTGAACCCCAAGGTCCCGAGGATTCTAAGCGTGTGGGACGCCGTGCGGCGGGGTATCCGTGACTTCATTTTTCTCCGTGAGGCCAATCGTGAACGGATGACGCAGATCATGTTTGAGGTCGCGTGTGAGACGGAGCTCGCTTGAGATGCTGTTGTCGCTTTGTGAGGTGTTCTACGTGCCTGCCTTGCGCCATGGTCGCAGTGACTGCATTGTTGTGCCACTGCCTAGCTGCACTTTTTGTGGACGGGCGTTTGACCAAGGTATATAACGACTCAGGCGGTGCTCGCCATGTATTCGTCTGGCAGAACAACCGGGACATCCGCAGTCCTTATGTGGTCGCAGGTCCATAACTTACCGCAGCGTTTTGTGGGAAGCAAGACACGTGTGATCACGTGTGTCTAGCAGAAATGGGCTGGTGACTCACGCCTGCCAACAAGAGAAGGCACCAAAGTCACAGTTCGGCTTCAGCTGCGACCTCCAAACGAACACAAAGGAACAAGAGATTACAAGAGCACTCGCGGATTGACTGCGGCATCCCTCTCGTATTTATTGTTGACGGCAGTCGGGATGTACATGTCCAAGACTTGCCACCACCTAGCCACACCCTGTGTCCCAGTAAGCAACAGATCTTCAGGCTTACGACTCTGCTTCGCCAACTCGTGCTTGCTTTGTGTGAGGTGCGGTAGGATATCGCCTTGCGAGGACGATTGCACAAGTCTATGCCCCTAAACCTAACTAATCAGCCTCCCTCCTTCCCAACCCCTCTATTCCTGTCCTTGACGAAGTTGCCGTTGCAGCCGCGAAAACCGGAGAATCTACACAACTCGTGGTAACTTATGTGCATGCGTGACCTTGTGTCCCCTCATGGAACTGTAAGTCGCTGTGATCATATTTCCTTCCTTCGCAGGATTGTGTGCGACAGTGGAGATGGTGTCACGCACGTGGTGCCTGTGTACGAGGCAAGTCCCAAGGATCTCGCACGTAAACGGAGAGCCAGAAGCAAAGTCAAAGTCATCAGGGCTTCCTGCTGCCGCATGCCGTCTCTCGCGCTGACTTGGCGGGCAGAGACTTGACAGAGTGCCCTTGAGGTTCTCAAGGTTAGGGCCTGAGCCAGATGAGATCTGGCTGGTCCATGCTGTGTCGCTTCCACGCGTAATCTGTTAGGGAGTGGCTGAAGCTTGAGGTGGCAAGACTGCCTCTTACAGCAAGGTGTCCTATGTGTCCTTGGTGCCTGGTTTTGCAGGTACTTAATGAAGCTGGTGGTTGAGTCAGGCCATTCAGTTCGTGTTGGGACGCCCGGTCTGAGATTTCCTGCTGGGGAGGCACGTCGCTTTCTACCACTGCAGAGCGGGCCTGCTGGCAGCAGAAAATAGCCATAAATAGCCATAGGAAGTGTCTCCAGCGCTTGCCAGACCTAGGAGATTGCGCGTGACATGAAGGAGAAGGCCAGACCTCACAGTGCGACAAGAGCCAGAGATCTTCGCGCGTGATCTTCTACCGTCCCAGCTGCACGTGCCAGTGCTGCTATGTCGCGGACAACTTTGATGAAGAGCTGAAGAAGGCTAACCAGGCTGCCACCATTTGGCACAGCAAGAACCCGTGCTGTTGCCAGGCAGAGGCTACAAGTGCCTGTGCCTCCACTCACGAACCTTGGTGTTTGACTACATCTGCGGTCACTTTGCAATTCGCAGCATCCCTGCCTGCAAACACCAAGGAGCTGCCCGATGGTAATGTCATTCGATTAAACTCTGAGCGCTTCAAGTGCCCCGAGGCCCAAGCCCGAAGAGGGCTCATCCCACTTTACACCGCTGTGCATGAAGAGGCCTTGTTCAATCCAGAGCTGGTTGGCCGGCCTGAAACAGAGGTGGCTTCTTCTCTTGAGCTGGATCATCTCAACAATCCTTCTCCTGTGAAGCATCCCGTCCTGGTTGCAGTGGCAGGGCGTCCACACTCAGATATACAAGGCGATCATGAGGCCACGCTGTTGACGAAACTTCTCGCTCAGCTCTTGAATTGCCTTTGTTGTCTGAACCGCACCGTCCCAAGAGGTGCGATCTGGACATTCGGAAGGAGCTGTTTGCAAATGTGGTTGTGCCTGGCCCTTGATTTCACTTGACCTCTTAACTTGATCCGCGACAGCTTTGCCAGAGGTCAGGTGGAAGTACCTGCTTTTCAGGCCCGGTATATCTGCACATCGTTGTCGGCCAGACATGGACCATGTGTTTTGTTGATGGAAGGCTTTGGCAGACGGCTCCAAGCCGAACTTGCAAAGCTTATACCCAGCACCGTCAGAATACGCAGGGGCCTTCTGTCGCGAAGTGTTCATCCAGGGAAGAGCCCATCATGCTCGCTGCAGGTGTGCTTGCACCTGACGACCGCCGATTTTCAGTTTTCATTGGAGGCGATGCTGGCTGTCCAGTACTCTACCAGAATCGCCAGGAGCAGAAGTGTACATCAAAACCAGACATGAGGTGCAATGCTTGCTGATTTGGATCTGTTCACAGAGCTCCAACTGCAGCTTATGATGCCTCACGGCCTCCACACTACAGGTCCATCGGTGTAACACTTGTTCGAGAGTCAACTTCCAAGGACATGTGCGTTGACCGTACTGAATATCTTGAAGACGGGCCCTGCCCTCAGTGGTGAGCCAAGCAGTGTGAAAGAGTCTCTTCACAAGTGGAGCTGCTCAGGCCGGCGATTGTGCACAAAAAGTGCATCTGAATTCGCTCAGCCCAAGACAATGGCATGCTCGGCCAACAAGCAGGTTCGGTCTCAGAGAGCTTGTGGAGGTGCAGGCCCTGGGGAAAAAGAGCTGCCGCATGGCAACCCCGAGTTAAGCGAATGTGCCATTTCAATAGCTGGCGGTGTAGTGGTATCCATCGTCGTAGAGTGGCCGTGGTAGCAGTGGCATTGCCAAGATTATTCTGGTGATGAGAATTAAGGTTGGTGGTATTGGGCGCAGCAGTGGTAGTGCTCGTGATGGCGGTCGTAGTCGTCGTGGTGGTCATCGTCGTCGTTGTCGTTGTAGCCGCCGTCATCGGTAGAAGAAGAAAGAAACAGCAGCATCATCAGTAGCAGTAGCAGTAGCAGCACCTGCAGCAACGGCAGCAGTAACGGAGCCGGAGCAAAAGAGCACAGAGTCGCTCCTGCGGCGGCAGCATCACACAAGTCATTTGCAACTTGACTGCTTGCTGTGTGGTGGAAGGTTCGTGTTGCGCAGAGCATCGCATGTTAAGGGAGATGTGCAGAACGCAATGGAATGCAGCATGACGGAACTGTGGTGGTAACATCCCATACCTGTCTTTTGTAGTAGTCCGTCCAACCGCCAATGTAGATAGTGGGAGGAGTCCTGCTTGCAATGTCGCAGCCTGCTATGCTGGCTTGTTTTCGCTGAGTTGTGCTTGTAGACCCCTCTTGAGGTTGCTCATGTAGCATGGAGACTGCATCTGAGCAGGGTGCATATACGGTTCCGAATTACGACATCTTCGGCCACCACCACCACAGCAAGCCGTTCAAGGTTGAACGTGCTAGTCTCGAAGCGGGTTACTGGTTTTCCCCGTCACCTTTGCAGGACAAATCCCATTTCCTGGAGAAAGATGTCCAGTCCTTAGTTTGGCGAAGTTTGATTACTTCTAGTGCAGCATTTTGCCAGCTGCTTCTGAGCCCTTGTACATTGCCTTCCTTGGCGATGTGCATGATGCCTTCCAGAATAGCTTTTTGCATTTGATCTTCGACGGCGCCTCTTTCCAGGTGTGGCATCCCAAATGGTCTTCTCGGCACGTTTTGCAGATGGCCCAACGTTGAAGGTCTTGTTACCTTTCGTTTCCGGTGCAGGTTGGATGCGCCGCCGGCCATCCGCTCCCGAGCAGAACTGCAGCAGGCATTGCACTGCAGTGCAAAGGGCCTTGGAGAGCTCTGTGAATGCAGCAATTACGTGTTTCGAGTCCAGACCCCTGGTGCCAGGCACGCAAGCAGGGAAGAATCCCAGAAGTAAGAAGCTACGATTTCGATGGTAGTGGACTCAGCACAAGCATCGAGCCTTGAGGAAGGCGAAAAGAAGGTGGTGCATCAGGTAAGCGGCCGTCAATGTCGCCGTCAATCTCGCCATGGTAGGGTCGCAACTACGGAGGAACTTGTGAAAGGTAGGCCTTAACGCAGGTTTAAGACCGCGGCCCGACAAGCCGCGCACTAGCAGCTATGATCCAAACCCATTCAACCGTCAGTTCACAAACTTCTCATACTCGGAACGTGGCAATCTATGCTGGAGACGTAGCCGCTTGAGCCAGAAGACCATGGGCAGTCAGAACAAGGGAATGGCTCGGAGAAACAGGCAGACACAGACACAGACACAGACACACACACACACACAGAGACACAGAGACACAGAGACACACACACACACACAGACAGACACAGACACACAGACACACAGACTCACACAGACACACAGAGACACACAGA